>JAJONZ010020981.1:0-15792 GCA_029582445.1 Solanum paucissectum
TTATATATTTATAAACTACATAAAAAGTACTATAAGTCACAATAATTGATAATTCAAAATATTTAAAAGATATATGAAAAATTTACGGTCAAAGATAAACTTGTTTGAATCTCGAAATCCGAACTATGTCATATAAATTGAGACAGAGGGAGTAATATAATAACACAAAATTATAAAAATACATCAATAGTTTGAAATAATTACAAACATGATTAAGGAAACTTATAGAAAATAAATCTTCTAACATGATAATACAAGTATAAATAATGTACGTAATGATATAAAAATTATTATGAGATGCAAATCAACTCTAATATCTTAACTTTCTAATAGTAAAACAACCATTATTTCTAAAAATACTATACAATTTACCCCTAAAAGAAAATAACCAATAAAACTTAGTAGTATTATAATAAAAAAATCAGTACGAATACAAATAAAATTACTTTCAAATAGCTAAATAATAAAATATGATAATTTTGAGACACATGACAAAAACATGAAGACCAATTGTAAGTGAAAAAGTAAAATTTTTCTATATATTTTTAAAAGAAATGTTACATAATATATTGCTAGAACCATCAATATGGACGGGCTAGGTCCGTTGGTCCGGCCTAGCCTAACCTAACCCGTGATTTAATAGGGCTGAGCTAAGATTTTTTAAGCTTATTCAAGAAAAGAGGTTTTTAGTCCGGCCTGATCAAGCCTGTTGATTTGTGGGACTTGAGAATTATAATGATATTTTTTAAGTTATAATTTGATTTAAAAAATTATTAAAATATACTTTAATTTTTAAAAAAAGTGTGCTGGTCCAGCATAGCCCGTATCCCACGTACTTGTGGGTTGGGCTGACCATTTCCTGGCCTACAAGAAAGATGAGTCAGCACAACCCAGTCCGTCAAATTTCAAAGCATGTATGAGTTAGCCCGAATGGGGTGGGCCACAGTGTTACCAAATAGTAAAAATGCAATTCTACAACTTGTTATTTGAGTTACTTTCAATCCTCTTATTTCTATCTCAGTCTTCTTATTTCTATAGATTAAAAACTATTACGTATCATTTATTTATTCTAGAATTATGAGGGTCAACAATGTTAACTAAAAAATTTAACGCGTAATTTTTTGTAAGATATATGAGACGAGTATTGGACGTTGAGCGTTTTTAGGACGTACAGTCGCTTAGAACGTAAGTCTTACAAAACTAAGCTCCACACTTGAGTCTTGAGCCATTTTGCTGGCAAGTCCTAACCGAGTCTTTTAAAACACTGGATGGAGGGAGTAATGATTTTGATTCTTTTTCTTTAGTGAGTTTACTTCTCTACTAGTAGTATATATATACCTCTTATTTCAGTAGAATTTCATAAGAACTCAAGAGAAGAACAATGGATGTTAAGCTTGGTTTTTGTGTACTTGTCTCCCTAATTCTTCTGGTAATTTTGATATTCTCCTCCATCTTAGTTAATACAATTAGTACTGATTACTGCTTAATTATAAAAAATATATGTTGCTCACTTCATCATAATATATATGTCAGGTTGCTTATGGAACAGAAGCTAGGGATAATATGGCTGAAGGAAATTCTCAATCCCTTACGAGACTGTATGTTAGATATAAATATGGAGGTGAAGAGCCAAAAGAGAATGAACATATGGCTGAAGGAAATTCCCAATCCCTTACGAGACTGTATGTTAGATATAAATATGGAGGTGAAGAGCCAAAACAGAATGAACATATGACTCAAGGAATTTTTTTCCTTATGGATGATCTAAAGTTGGGGAAAATATTAACTCACTCCTTTCCAACAATGGATCTTCCTTCTTCTCTACAAATGTTACCCAAAAAAGTTCCATTTTCATTGAAGGAAGCAAAATCCATGGAAGAAGTATGTGAAGATTCACCCATGAAGGGAGAGACTAAGTACTGTGCCACATCTATTGAGGCAATGCGCGATTTTGTACAACACATTTTGGGTGAAAATACCCAAATCGAACCTCTCATTACTATGACGACTACTAGTACTGATCCCCTGAACCATAATTGTCTTCAAAACTATACTATTTTGAATGATCCAGAAGAAGTTGGAGCTACTAAGATGGTGGCGTGTCATACCATGCGTAGCGTTTACTACTGTCATCACACAATTAGCAAAAGCAAGGTGTTGAAGGTTTCATTAAGGAATGATGTAAATGGTTATAAAATTGAAGCAATTGCAGTTTGTCATTTGGATACCTCTGATTGGAATCCATCCCATCTATCCTTTCGAGTGCTCGGTATATTACCAGGAACATCACCTGTCTGTCACTTTTTCCCATCAAGTAATGATCTAGTCTGGATTCCAAAATCAGTTGCAGCTTTAATTTGAAGGATTGATCGGAGCAGCTACCTAGTTATTGTTTATGCGACTAGACGTACGCAAATTAATGTGTTTTAATTTAGGGTGTTGTTTGTCTGGTTTAGTGGAAATCTGCTTCGATGCCTACCCCTATCTTTATTTGGTTTTTATTTGTTATGTTTGTATGTCTGGTAAAACTCTTATGTTTTCCCCATAAACGTGTTGTGCATGCTTTTGATGATATAATTATATACTCCCTCCGTTTCAAAAAGAGTGATCTGGTTTGACTTGACACGAAGTTTAAGAAATTAAAGAAGACTTTTGAATCTTGTGGTCCTAAATTAAAGTTATGTCAAATGTACAAAATTGTCCTTAATCTTTGGTCTTAAACATGCCACGTGGAAAACTAAAAGTAAAATGTTACCAAAAAAGGAAATGAGTCATTCTTTTTGAAACAAACTAAAAAGGAAATATTTAACTAAGTTATATTAACAAATATTGGTTAATATAGTTAACACGATATTTAATTCTAAAAGGTTGTAATTAAGCTATAGACTATGTAACATTTGAATATGCAATTAAAATTATATATAAAAAATGATTATATGAATTTAAACTAAAGCTAAATGCATCAATTTGTTACACTTTCACAATAAAAACAAATTAGGTCTATATATGTCTCTTTCAATCCCTCTTTAGAATTGAGATTTTGAAATTGAAATTTCATATGGTAACAAATATTCCATTTGTAGAATAAAACAAAAAACTAACAAGAAAAGTTCATGAAAGTAATTAGCCTTATTGCCATCATTTTGTTTGTTGGAGACCCAGTCACCCAACCCGTGACCTTGTCCTTTTGAGCTTTTAAATCTAATTATAACCTAAAACTCCAAAAATAGTGTATCAGTCCTTTGCATAGTATAGTTCACTAGCTAGGTCGTTTCGAATGGATTTATAAAATTTGGGGTTAAATAGAGTTGTTTTGACATATTTTGAAAAATTTATAGATTATAATATACACAAAAAACTAAGATAATCTTAAATTTCATTTTCGTGACCTTCAAAGTCCAAAAGAATAAATGATGTCGGTCTTGCACAGATAGACGATCGTTCACTAAGTCGTCACAAATGGGCTCACAAAATTTGGGGTCAAATAGAGTCAATCAATCTTATTCCGTAAAATTCATAGTCTAGTACCTATGAAAAACTGAGATAATCCTTAATTCGTGCTTCGTGAGTGGTCTTCTCTTTCTAGATGTGTCACGGAATCCTATGTGGTCATTTCTCCAGAACAAAGGTTTATGTGGATGCCTATATTGGAGGTTCCCGCTTGCCCTATCACTAATCCTAGACGACAATAATTCTCTAAGAAACTTGTGCTAAAATTTATTACTCCAATGGTTATACGATTCTTTATGATATTCTTGTCCGTCTCAATTTGGATAATGAAATGAAAGAAGAAAGGGAAGTCCAAAGTTGTCGAAAAGGTTCCAGGGATCAAGACTTATCCAATTGATTTATTCTTATCATGAGATTCAACTAGCAATACATAATTTTGATGGATCCAATTTAATTGGTGAGAGACTGACTCTGAGTTCAACGGTGACCATAAAGGTTCTAGATTTGGAAAATGAGCAAGTATATGCGAGAGGTTTGATATTGAATATGCAACATGAGGTTGTTTTTAGTAGTGAATTCATGTTTTTAGGTGGGATAAGTAAATAAAAAATGTAACCATATAGTATTTTTAGCAAAATAAATTGATAGAAAAGTATATTTAAACCTTTTGTGACAATCGAGGAACATTTCTTCCCTTTTTCATTTAAACGAGTTAAACGTGGTAGCTAATTGATGCCTTTTCCTATGAGAGCACAATAATGCTTCTCAATTATTTGTGCAGACAGTAATAGTACAACACCACATGGTTAAAGTAAAATTTGTGTCGTTCCAAAAAAAATGATGTATTTTTATCTTTAATTTATTTTTTTTCAAAATAATTGAATTATTGAAATATTTTTCACATTTTAAATTAATTTAATTATTCAATCTTCAAGACTATTTTTAAAATATTCTTCTAATTTTATCCTTCATTTAAATTTTTTATGTGATGAGTTTAAGAAAATTTAATTGCTTTGAATTATTCTAAAGATTAATTTGACAACAATTAATAAGGGTAAAAATGGAAAGCAATGTCTAATGTATGTTCTAATCTTCTTTTCTTAAAGGTGTGAAACACCTAACAATTCAATTATTTTGAAATTGAGGGTGCAATAATTAAATTTTAATGTCAATTTTATCTGAATTTAAACTAAAGCTAAATGCATCTATTTGTCACACTTCCACAATAAAAACAAATTTGGTCTATGTCTCTTTCAATCCCTCATTAGAATTGAGTTTTTGAAATTGAAATTTCATGTAACAATTTCATTTGTAGAATGCAACAAAAACCTTATAAGAAAAGTAGTGATCTTTTCTTCTCTTATATTCATGATGAAAAAGCAAATAGCCCTTATGTCAAACAAAATCAACTAAAATCTAGGGAAAATGCATAAATTATCCTCTAAACTTGTCATTAAAAGTCAGTTACACGCTTAAACTATTGTGACGATCTATTACACATCTTTACTATTTAAAAATAAATTTAATACCACCCTGAGACGTGTAATACCACTCTCACAGCATGTAGTGTATTACACTAGCTGCCACGTCATCGCCACGTCAAATTTTATAATTTCTTATATTCTTTTTGTTTTCTTTTCTTTATTAATTAACTTTCTTTTTGTTAACTCTATTTTACACTAATTAATCTCTAATTAATTATTAAAATTCTCTAATAGTTATATCTTTTTTATCACTATATCCCACCCGCTTTATCTCT
Organism: Solanum paucissectum; assembly: GCA_029582445.1. Taxonomy (NCBI): domain Eukaryota; kingdom Viridiplantae; phylum Streptophyta; class Magnoliopsida; order Solanales; family Solanaceae; genus Solanum; species Solanum paucissectum. Next base: position 5,210 of record JAJONZ010020981.1, read on the forward strand.
AATCTCATTGGAGAAATCATTCATTTGAATTTATACAAGAATTTTCTTTGTCTTCTCCGGCGAAGAACAACCAACCCATCACCACCATAAGTCCGCCTCCACAACACCATTTATTCTTCTTTTTCGACGAACCATCAGCCATCAAACAACCACCACAAAACAGCCACTCAAAATCCAAACCAATCACCAACAAACACTAAACCAAACCCCCTTACCTTATCCCTTTGCAATTTTATTCTTTTGATTTGTTTTACAGGTGTGTCGGCAAGCTCAAAGCTTCAACCATGGCTCCGATGAAGTTCCAAAGAGCTCCATACTTTCATATCTAAATAACCAATAAATAATCGGAACAACCAACAAATAATCACAACCAACAACACCACTACTACATTCACGTCATTGTGAATCTTTGAGGTTGTGATGAAAAATAAGAAGTTGTGATAAAAATTAAAGAATGAAAAAGAAGAGGGTAATGGGTGGGGATGGAAAATTTTGATTTTTTAATTCTTTTTTCTAAAGGGTAATGGGAGGGGAAGGAAGATTTTGATTTTTTTAATTCTTTTTTTAACTTTAATTTTTTCTAACGCGCCCGTTTTTTGTTTTTTTTTTTTCCACGTCAGTTTCAAGGAGTAAATAAATTCACTTTTAAGTAGTAAAAGTGTGTAATAGGTCGTCAGGATAGTTTAAGAGTGTAACTGACTTTTTGGGACAAGTTCAAGGGGGAATCTATGTCTTTTCCCTAAAATCTATCCATATGCGATATGAGATATTATTGCCATCATTTTGTTTGTTGGAGACCCAACCCGTGAGCTTGTCCTTTCGAACTTTAATTCAAACCTAACCTAAAGCTCTAAAAGCAGTGGTGTCACCTTAGACAATGAATATCGTTCACTAGGTCATTTTGAATTGAATCATAAAATTTGGGGTAAATAGTTGGTTTGACATATTTCAAAAAAATTCATGGATTATTACACATTAAAAATTTAGATAATCTTGAATTCCATTTTGTGACCCTGAAACTCCAAAAAAAAAAGTGATGTCGATTCTGCAAAGACAAAGAGTATCGTTCACTAGGTTGGGATGAATGGACTCACAAAATTTAGGATCAAACAGAGTCGGTCAGTCCTATTCCAAAAAATTCACAGACTTCTAATATATACGAAAAATTGAGATAATCCTTAATTCATGCTTCGTGACTCAAAAACTCCAAAAAAGTGATGTTGGTTCTTGAGAATTAGTGAGTGTTGTTTACTAGATTGTTTTGAATGGACTCACAAAATATGGGGTCAAATGGAATTCGTAGTAAGTCATATTGCGAAAAATTCACAAACTAATAAACAAAAAAGTTAAGATAATCGTGAATTCGTGATCCCAAAACTCCAAAGAAAGTGATGTCAGTTCTGTAGACCTAGTGAACAATACTGTTGATTTGTTTTAAATATTGAAGTCATTTTTTAGCATAATAAATTACCTAATTTTAGGATACATTTGAATTTTAAATATTTGTTAGGTTGTTTTAATTATTGAGATTATTTAGCCTTTTTTGAATTTTTGTTAGGTAGATTTCTGCTTATGTTATCAAGTTGACTGTTTATAGTTCTATTATGCTTAATAAAAATATTATTAGATATTTCGATCAATTATTTTTGCTGCCCCATTTTAAAAAAATACCAACAGTGGTATCAAGAGATTCATTAACCTTACAGGATCTGGGAAATTTTTCAAAGAACTACCATACTACTTTTAACCCGCAAGGGCTATTTTTCAATCCTTTTAACTCATCAGGGCTACCCATTTTAACCCGTCAGGGAGATTATTTTCAATCCATGCCTTTTTCAACGTACAAACTTTTCTAAATCAATTTTTAACCAAAAATAAAAGCAACAGTCTCTTTTTGAATGCCCCAAAAATTTTCACCGGTGAAAACTATCAGATCTGGTCAGTGAAAATGAAATCATATCTTAAAGCCTATGATATGTGGGAAGTTGTAATGAAAGATATACCCTTACAGCCTTTTCCTGCAAATTCTACCCTTGCTCAAATTAAATCTCATTCGGATGAAAAAATCAAAAAATTCAGAGCACAATTGTAATCCAAAATTTAGTTGCGGATTCGATTTTTCCAAAATCATTGCTTGTGAGATGACAAAAGAAACTTGGAAAAATTAAAATATCAAGGATGTTACCGAGTCAGACAAATACAAATTTTGAATTTGAAAAGAGATTTTGAATCTCTTAGGATGCAAGAGGATAAAACTATTGTAAAATATTCTGATAAGTTTACTTTGATTGTTAATAAAATCAGGTTGCTTGACGAAAATTTCAAAGATGACAGAGTAATAGAAAAAATTTCATAAGAATTCCGTAGAGATTCAAGTCTAAAATTTCATCTCTGTGAGAGTCTAAAGATTTCTCTACTATCGGTGTTGAAGAACTAATAAGTGTTCTTCAAGCACAAGAGCAAAGAAGATCCTTCATGCAAGATAACGTTACTGAGGGTGCTTTTTATGCACAAAACAGAAAAGAAAAATATAATTATTCTCTTTGCAAATACCGCAAAAAAAAATACACTTTAAATTTTTTTTCGTTGGTGGAGACCTAATACAATATGTGAAAATTGCAAACAAGCAGACATGTTATAAAAGTGTGGAAGCTTATAAACAAATCCTCAAGCACAAGCAAAGCAGAAATTAAGGAGGAGAAACTTTTTCAAATTGCGGTACCTAAAGTAAAGAAGGAGTGTTAAGTTTGTTTTTAGTTATTGTAGTCATTTTTTAGCACAATAAGTTACCTAGCTTTAGGATGAATTTGAATTTTAAATATTTGTTAGATTGTTTTAGTTGTTGAGATTATTTAGTCTTTTTTTGAATTTTGTTATGCAAATTTTATTCATTATGCTATCAAGTTGGTTATTTAATACCTATTGTGCTTAATATAAATATTGAGAGATATTTCAATCAATTTTTTTTGCTGTTCATTTTTAAAAAACACCAATATATACTTATACTTAACTAAAAATATATATTTACTGGTAATTACTTAAATATAATATTATTTACATGATGAGGTTTATGAACCGCTTTATTTCAGAGTTTATGTTTTTTCATACATATTTATTTAAATCTCGTTCAAACTTTAGTGAAGGAACTTGCGTTTATTTGTGGTACAACGCATGGGCCAATTTTGTAGATGAGCAAACTACAGACTAAACATCTCTCTCTCACTCTCTGTCTCTCTCTCTCTCTATATTATATAAAATTTGTACAATGATAAGAAAGTTCGTAAACACATTTAATACAAATTTTCAGAATGTTTACTTGAATTTGAGATCCAAATATTATACTCCTTCTATCTCAATTTATGTGATACTTTTCAGTTTTTGAGAGTCAAATAATTTAAGTTTGACCGAAAATTTGTGCATGGAATTTTCAATTTTTTTGTAATGAAATTATATATTTGTAAACTACGTAAAAAGTATTATAAGTCACAATAATTATAATTCAAAATGTTTAAAAGATCTATTAAAAATTTACGATAAAATAATTGTTTGAATCTCGAAATCCGAAAAGTGCCACATAAAATGAGACGGTTGGAATATTTACTTTACAAAGAATTGCATTGCGTTGCACAAATTTATTTGAATAAGAATATAATAGAAAGCCAAGATGGTTCACTCGGTCAAGTTACGACATCGGGTGCTGATCACAGCTTGATCAGAAATTGAGTCATAAAAAAGGTTAAGTTAGTCAGACATATTGCGAAAAAAAATCATGAACTAATACACACAGAAAACTTAGATAATCCTTAATTCATGTTTCGTAACCCTGAAATTCTAAAAAATTGATATCGGTCATGTAGAGAAAACAAGTGTCGCTCATTAGGTCGTCATGGATAGACCCAAAAAATTGGGATTAAACGAAATTAGTTAGTCATATTTCAGAAAATTCATGGACTAATACATATGAAAAAATTGAGATAATCGTGAATTCTTGCTTTGTGACCCAAAAACTCCAAAAAGAGATGTCGATCTCTGAGAAACAATGAGTATTGTTCACTAGGTTGTTTCAAATGGACCCATAAAATTTGATGTCAAATTGAGTATGTCATACATATTCAAAAAAAAATTCATAGACTTGTACGCACAAAAATCTTAGATAATTTCAAATTCATATTTTCATGACCTCAAATTTTGTTAAAAATCACATCTGTTCTGCAAAGAGAGAGAGTATTATTTACTAGGTCCTCACATATAGATCCACAAAATTTAGAGCCCAATTTGGATTGACGTAAAAACAGTAGCTTTTAAGTCAAAAATAAAAAGTCAAACTGAAATAACTTTTAAGTCAAAAAATAAAAAGTAGGGGAGACCTAATTTTGGTTTTTAACTTATTTTAAGTTATTTTAACCTAGTCAAACACTTTCTAACTTATTTTAAGTTATTTTTGTTTTTGTCAAACACTTTCAAAAGTCAAAAACTTACTTTTAAGTAGGTTTGAACAACTTTTAAGTCAATCCAAACATCCTCTTAGAATAAAAAACAGATAGTCATATTCCAGAAAATTTATGGACTAATACTCATGAAAAATATAGATAATTCTGAATTCATATTTATAATTCAAAACTCCAAAAAATTGGCATATATTTGTAATGATCCGGTCGGTCGTTTTTGGAAAGTTTTATAAAATTATTGTTTTACCTCTTTCGATATTGACCCCGAGTTATTTTTGAATGTATTTTAAATTGCTTTCGAGTTTTGAGTGAAAAGTTATGAATTATAGAATTTTTAGAAGTTTGAAAGGCTAAAAGTTGTTAAAAAGTGGTTTTCAGTGTCTTTAGAGTTCCAACTTTCAGAATGGAACTTCGTCGATTCTACCATCTCCGGAATGTGGAAATCGATCTAAGAGAGTTTTCGATTTCAAATTTGGAGTTTTTTTCGTGGATTTGAGGTCCTAATTTGAAAATTTATGAAATTTTAGCCTTTGGGTATACTTCGGGTAACATTAGGGGTTCAGATGCTTAGATCGGAATTCCGAGAGTTCCGCTGGATTTGGGGGATAATTTCAGGTTTAGATGAGGTCTTAGTTGAATTTTCAGAGGTCTCAAGCTTGTTTGGGCCTTTTTAGACGTTATGTTTCTTTCTCGTGACTTTCACTAATCTTGGGTCAAGGAGACTTTGGGTTTGTGTTTATATGGTTTCATTGAGTCGGAAACATCGGTTTTATTCAAGTTTCATACTTATTTTGTGTGTAAGGGGTTCCGAACGAATCTCGAGGGTCCTTTCGATAAATTGAGAGTTGGCTATTTTTCTGGTGTCTGGTGTGCTTACGTTAGCGAGAGGTTGTTCGCTATAGCAAGCCTCGCTTTCACGAACACTTGACCACTGTCGCAACCTTGGCTTTAGCAAAGTCCGGGTCGCGAAAGAGATAGGCCACGATTTGCGGAGTTCGCTTAAGTGAATCAGGGCTCACTTTAGCGATGATCGGGAAGGCCCTTGTTCGCGAAAGTGAGACCCCCATTTTAAGTAGGATGTGCTTAAGCACTTGTGTTCGCTTAAGCGACTTCAGAGAGGTGTTTTGGCCTGCCATTTCAGGGTTTTACCCCATTTTGAGTTTTAGAAAACCCTTGGAGACAATTTTAAAGAGATCTCTTGTGCAAAATCATTTGGGTAAGTCTTTGTGACCCTAAAACTTCAATTCTCTTTTATCATTTGTGGATTTTAACATTAAAAAATGGGATTTTTGATTGACAAGGTTTTCAAGAACTTGAGTTCTAATGTAAAATGGTGATTGTGAACTGGTTTTTTTTTCTTTCAAAATGGTTTCTCCAATGAATTCCAAATGCCTTGAGTAACGTTTTCAAATAAAGATTTTTGGATCCTCATTTTGAAATTGAGTTTTTGAGTTGAACTGACCCATTTTTCAAAGTGTATGATATGAGTGTTATTATTTTGAGAAAAGACATAAAGTCACCACTGAAGTTGTCCCGAATTTTCAAAAAGACACCTTAACTTTGCGGGTGTCCTATTACCCCATTGAACAACTTCAAAATAGTATGTATACCTCATTTTTCACCCAATACCACTTATACCAAAATATTTGTATGTTACGCACTAATATTCACTTGCCACGTGCTAAAGATAAGTTTTAAATATTTTTATCTGATTTCTTTGCTTTTTTTTCTTTTTTTCTTTTTTTTTCTTTTTTCTCTTTCTTCTTCGCCTAAACTCTGTTCTTCTGCCATTCCCTTCCCGCTGCAATAGTTGTCAAACCCGTTGTGGCGGGGCGGATTTCGCGGCAGCACTACCAATTATTTGTCAAACTACCACCAATTAATTTATTTATGAAAATAAACACCGTCAAATAATTAAAATTTAAATACTCAATATCACCAAGTCAAAATCTGACATGAAAATCACCACCTCTCCAACTTCTTACTCCTAAATCGAGTTTCCCATAGTTTAACTACTCCCAAATCCCAATCTTGATTTGTAGGAGGAAAAAAATTACTAAACTAATTTGTTTTTGTTTTTTAAAAATAGAATAAGAATGAACACAATAACATTAGTTTTTTTTTAAAAAAAGACCAAAAAGGAAAAAGAGAAAAATAATTTTTTTTTTGAAGGAAGCCATGAATGCTCAAGAAATATGGATAAGCTAATGATGATAGGGAAGATGAGAAAAAAGATTTGAAAAATTAAAAACTATTCCTAATAAATTTAAAACAAATTAATATATGAGTTTTTATTTTTTTTCAAAATAAGTCAAATTGGGAGTGCCACATGACAATTTTATGTTGGTCTGAAGCTGTAGCAAGAGTCCCTCACACTCCCATATTTCATGACAACACGAGTGGTGTTAAAATTAGTTATATAGTTTCATGGGGTAATAGGACACTTGCAAAGTTAAGATATCTTTTTGAAAATTCGAAACAACTTCAATGGTGACTTTATGCCTTTTCTCTATTATTCTTAGAATCGTATTGTGATTAATTGTTTGATTAGATTGTGTGACTTTGGACATTGTGATAGATATTTGTGTGGCTGCAAATCACTTCATTAAGAGTAAAATAAGCATTTTAAAGTTAAATTATTATTTATTAAAGAAATCTCTCATTCTTTTGGATTAACTAAAAAGGAAAATAAATTATATATGCTGAGATAGAGAGATTAATAATTTAATTTTAAAATATCAATTTTATCCTTAACTAGATTATTTATAGCCACACAAACACATATGACTTATTTTAGTTCAAAATTTTAAAAAGTGTTTCTTCTTTTTCTTTAGTGAGTTTACTTCTCTTCTAGTAGTATATATACACCTCTTATTTCAGTAGAATTTCTTAAGAACTCAACAGAAAATAAATGGATGTTAAGCTTGGTTTTTGTGTACTTGTCTCCCTAATTCTGCTGGTAATTTCAATATTCTCCTCCATCTTAAATACAATTAGCTACTTATTATATAAAAACTTTGATTAATTATAAATTTGGCAGGTTGCTTATGGAACAGAAGCTAGAAAAATTGTTGAAGGAAATTCTGATGACAATCATGAGCAAGCATTAAAAGAGATTTACGGTTCCGGATATACGTTCGATTATTATAAATTGAAACAGGGAGTTGATGACAATCATCAACAAGAGATTTCAGGTTTAGGAGATCCATTTCGTAGTTGGTATAAACATGACAATGATGAGAAAGAGATTTCCAGTTTAGGAGATCCATTTCGTAGTTGGTATAAACATGGCAATGATGAGAAAGAGATTTCCAGTTTAGGAGATCCATTTCGTAGTTGGTATAAACATGGCAATGATGAGAAAGAGATTTCCAGTTTAGGAAATCCATTTCGTAGTGAGTATAAACAGGGCAATGATAAGCATGTGAAGAAACATGATTCATTTTTCTTCCTTATGGATGATCTAAAAATAGGGAAAATAATGACTCTCTCCTTTCAAACACGAAGAAATCTAACTTCTTTGCCGAAAAAAGCAGTTGATTCCATTCCATTTTCTCAAGTTAAATCCATGGAAAATACATTGAAAATATGCGAAGATTCTCCTATAAAAGGAGAGGGAAAGTATTGTGCCACATCCGCGGAGGCAATGCTGGATTTCGTGCAAGGAATCATTGGAGAAAATACCCAAATCAAAGCTCTGACAACGATAACAACTCATGATATTTCTCCCCTGCTTCGTCGTTATACAATTTTGGACACTCCACAACAAATTACCACTCCTAAAATGGTGGCGTGTCATCTATTGTCTAGCCCTTACGCGGTTTTCTACTGTCATCACACAATTGACAATAAAATCAAGGTGTTCAAGGTTTCATTAGGGAGAATTAATGAAGCAAATGGTGATCGACTTGTGGAAGTGATGGTTGTATGTCATTTGGATACTTCTGAATGGAATCCATCTCATGAATCTTTCGGATCGCTCGGTGTATTACCAGGAACATCACCTATCTGTCACTTTTTCACATCAAGTAATGATCTAGTGTGGATTCCAAAATCAGTTGCCACTACAACACTTGTAGCAGCGCTTTGAAGGATCGATCGGAGAAACTAGCTGCACCATGTTCTTAATTATTGCTTATGCGTCTAGACGCAAAGTAATGTGTTTTAATTTAGGGTGTTCTTTGTCTAAAATGTTTTAGTGGAGATCTACTCCGATCTCTATCGGAGATGAACTCCTAGCTGTGTTAATTATCTTTGTTTGGCTGTTGAGTATGCTTTTGATGATAATAATATGTTTGTTCTATTTTGTAAAGTGTGCACAAGTGTTTTGTTACCATGTTAACTTTTGAATATGCAATTAAATTTAAACTAAAGCTACAATGCATCTATTTAATTTGTTACACTTTCACAATAAACACAAATTAGGTATATGTCTCTTTCAATCCTTCATTAGAATTGAGGTTTCGAAATTGAAATTTCATTTTTAGAATGGAACAAAAACCTTACAAGAAAAGTTCTGATTTATTTTTCTCTTATTTTCATGATGAAAAAGCAAATAGCCCTTATGTCAAACAAAATCAACTAAAATCTCTCCACATGTGATGAGATATTATTGCCATCATTTTGTTTGTTGGAGACCCAACCCGTGACCTTGTCCTTTTGAAATTTCAAACCTAACCCAAAACTCCAAAAACAATGGTGTCAGTCCTGAATGAGTATCATTTATTGGTCGTTTCAAATGAATTCATAAAATTTGGGGTCATATAGAGTCGGTTTGACATATTCTAGAAAATTCATGGATTAATATACATGAAAAATATAGATAATCTTAAATTCCATATTTGCGACCCTGACACTCCAAAAAAAGTGAGACAAAGAGTATCACTCACTAGTTCATCATGAATAGACTCAAAAAATTTGAGGTCAAACAGAGTGTGTCAGTCCTATTTCGGAAAATTCATAGACTTAAGTACAAACGAAAAACTGAGATAATCCTTAATTCATGCTTCCTGACCCGAAAACTCTAAAAAAGTGATGTTGTTTCTTGAGAAATATTGAGTATTTTCACTAGATAGTTTCGAATAGACCCATAAAATATTATTTACATGATGAGGTTTATGAACAGTCCTATTTCAGAGGCTATGTTTTTTCATACATGTTTATTTAAACCTCGTTTAAACTTTAGTGAAGTTGAACTTGAGGTATAACTAGGGATGACAATTGGGCAGATTGGGTTAAATTTGAGCGAATCATAATGGGTTAAGGTAACAATCGGGTCAAGATCTAACCCAACTCAAATTTGCTTGGGTCAAAATGGGTTACATAACGGGTCAAGACCCAATCCAACCCAACTCAATTTTTACCAAGCTTAATTGTTTTACTTGGTCTTTTAAAATATTGTAGTACCTAATAATTTTTTTTTCTTTATTAAGGCCATATATAACTAGAGCTGTCAAAAAGGGCCGGCCCAGCCCTATCGGGCCCAAGCCTCACGAGCCAAGGAATCTGAAGGGCTAGGGGGGGCCGGCCCTTCATTTGGAAGGGCCTGCAAATGCTCAACCCAACCCAACCCTAGAAGGGTCGAGGGCTGGGGCGGGTTAGTCCTTTTTTTTTTTCTTTTCAAACTTATAATTCTATAACATCAAGAAAATGAGAAGATTTTCAGATCAAATATGGAAAACAATGGTGTTGTTTCAATAACACTAGCAACAACTCTAGTGTAATTAGCATGTATCTCGCATACCAAATACGCGAGTGAGATAAGAGAGTGACAAGAAAGATGGGAGGGAAGCGAGGGCGTGAAATTTGTCTATGTATCTCAGATACATGCGAATCTACTTGGATAGAGTGTATATAGAACAAATTAACCTAATTTTGAGTTCATATATTCTGAGATACATGTATCTGGACGTACCAAAATCTAGTAAGATTCATAATATTACAACATAGTGTGTAGTTAAGTAATTAGATGATGTACTAGTGAGATTATTGTAAGTGTAACACCCCGTATCTGAAACAGACCAAAAATGCAGATTTTGAGAAGTTGCAGGTGCAACTTACGGTCACCATCCACGGACCGTAGGTCAGACCACGGTCCGTGCTGGTGGTCCGTGGTTCACCACTGCAACCCCTCCC
>JAJONZ010020982.1:0-11334 GCA_029582445.1 Solanum paucissectum
GTTGGTAATTAGAAGAGCTTGTCTAACCCACGAAGTGCTACAAAGAAGAGGTATACAAATCTGTTCAAGGTGCTATATGTGAACAAGAGGCTGAAGCAAATGGCCATTTATTTTTGCATTGCAAGATAGCTACAGATCTGTGGAACATGTTCGTTTGTATACTCGGGCTAAATTGGACAATGTCCAGAACCACTTTTGAGGTACTAACACACTGGCAAGGAATTGGGAAGAGAGGATCAAAGGAAGATTGGTGGAAAAATGTCCCTGCTTGCATCTGGTGGACACTATGAAAAGAAAGGAATGAGAGGTGCTTTGAAGGCAGGGTTATAGCAGCTCCCAGATGATCAAGATGAGATGTCTTAGTCTTTTGTATTTTTGGTGTAAGCAAGATTTAGTGGGGGAAGTAGATAGTTTAGTGGAGTTTATAGGCCAATTGTAAATTTTTGAAAATTTGTCTTTGGATTTGAGAATCATGGCACCCCCTGGGGGTTTGTAAATCCCTCCTCATCAATTTCTTGATGAGTTCTTTTGTGTGAATACAAAGTTACCTATTTCAAAAAAAGAATGATGCCACTAGGCATTACTAAATTTGCTGAATATAGGACCAGACACAAGTCCAGACTCAAACTCTACAGAATGGAAACTAAAGCGGCTGAGACATTAAGATTCAAATTGAATTTTAAGCCAATTTGACGTTTGTAAAATGATTTACAAAATGTCAAGTTCACACATATGTCAAACCTAAACCTTCGATTATTCCTTCCGCACAATAAATGTCCAAATAGCAAGGGAAACTACCCACTGCATATTAATTTTTCTTAACGTTAGAAGTACTTATGGTCACCGAGATCAACTAGTAAACTTAAAACTAGTTTTTAATCCTAGTTCGACATATGTCAACCATTATTAATTAGATCTTAGCTTTTCAAATGACAATAACAGTATAATATATTAGATTAGATTAACATTTAATTTGATTCAACCAGAATGTAATTTGAGCTAAATTTGATTTGCCTTCATGCTTTTTTAAGAAAAAGATTAGATATACTTGTAACTTTTAGCCGCACATGGATTGTGAAAAGAAAAGGACATGACACTCTGTTTTAGCAAAACAAGAATCCGATAAAATTGGAACGATACAAAGAAGATTAGCATGGCCTTAGCGGATGACACGCACAAATCAAAAAAAAAAAAAAGAACTAAATAATCTGGTCCAGAAGTTTTAAAAAAAAAACATAATCTACCATCACACATAATAGCAGGATCAAACCAGCAATAAAGGTATACCACCGTCTATGGACTTCTTTGATTCATTTGTAAGGCTTGAAAGAATAAAGATATAACTTTTATCAGAAGTGTGCAGTTATGTCAGTTACCTTGATGTATCTGAAGTTGAGAAGTCTCTCATTCTCAGAGCACTGTTAGATGCAACTCCGAGTCCATCCAACAGAACTTCCAGTCCTCCAATACTTCGAAAATGATTCTGACCGCGAGGGTTATCAACTAATGCTAATTGAAGAGCTCTAAGAGTTAGGTAATGAAGTGAAATATCTGTATCCTGCTCCTTCATACTCAACCTCTTCATAACACGCAACAGCTCTGAAATAAAAAAATTGAGTGAAATGACCATAGTAAAATGAGAGAAAATGCAGAAGGTGCAACCTGACAGGAACACAAGCCATCTTAATAATTGTGTCACGGGGAGAGGTGCGAAATGCACACATTTCAAAGTTACTAGAAAGGTTTATACACTTCTAGTTGATGTACTGATACTACATATAGTTAGTATATTACTGTTTTTTCTTGTTATGATGGTGGTGTCCGGGCCAGCTGTCCACTGTCACAAAAAGATGTCAGGTTGCATCCCCATTGGATATTCTTACCTAATAAATTACATACCTATTAAATTATGTCCTGCATTACCTTACCAAGTATAAGGATATCGGCTCTCGACAAGCTTAAGCATACAAGAAGGGGGTGAAGTCATTAGTCAAACGGTCCCTTAGGAAAGTAGGATGAATACCCTTCACTTAACTTCTTCGTGTAAGAAAAAATACAAACTGCTACAACAACAACATACCCAGTGTAGTCCCACACAGTGGGGTCTGTGCAGGATACAGTGTATGCAGACCTTACCTCTACCTCAGAGGTGAGGTCGAACCCGCATCTTCTCCTTGGCAAAGAGAAATTTTACCATTCGACCATATCCGCATTTTTTTGTTCTTGATACACAATATGTACCCACATATATGATATATAACCGGATCTTATTTATGCAATGCCGGGACACATATTCTCTTCAGAACGATTCCAATTATTTTGTAAATTATATTCTTTTTATTCAAGAAGTTTGACCCCCCTCTAATTTTTTTGTTTTCTTTATTTGATTTGCATTTTCTTTGGGGACATAGATTCAAATTTAATGTGTCTCACAACCGAGAAAAATTAGGGGGGTCATTTTGGTTTTGGGTCTGCAACAAAAAGGTTCTATTAAAAAAGCATAACTACACATTTAAAGAGGTTCAGTGCTAGAAAAGAAAATTGAGACTGCCTACCTTACCTACTAACCAGTTAAGACCACCAGCTTCCATTACAGAGACAATTGCCTTTTGACGCCACCTTATCATTGTTTCAGAATCAGACACATCTACACCAGTAACAATGTCATGTATTTCAACACTTCTAGGCCCAAAAATCTCCATGTAACCACTATTCAACCAAGTCTTTTCGGGTGTGCTGAAATGCAAGTTAATAAAGCTACCAATAATAGACACCACATATAAAAGAATGTTCTGGAGAATTGCAATCTTCTCTGCAACAGGGTTCGACAAAGCTTCATCTGCCGAAAGAGCACTAGCAATAGCCTTCAGTTGGACAACAGCAGCTGAAACAAATAAACCTCATAATTAGAAATGCTAGATAACAATATAATGATCCTAATGGCAGGGGAAGAGTTAACAGGTTAAAGGCACATTGCAAGTATAAAAGTCTAAATGTATTTCAGGAATGACTGACTAGGTGGTAACTAGTCTCAGAAATGATCTTAAAACTGACAAAGAAAATATAACAAAATAGTGCAAAATATGAAATACTGTTTATAAAGAAGGTATCAAACTCATTCGACTTTACTGATTCAAAAGATGTCTGTACTTTCTTTTTTTTTTGATGAGGTAAAGATGCCTATACTTCTTCTATAACAATGTAAGATCTTTTTTCTTTATCAGGAATTACTTAGTACAGGAATGCAATGTAAGATCTTAAAGCAAGCAAAGGCGCAAAGAACAGAGGACAAGTCATGCTCAAGACATGATATAATAGAAACAATAACAAACCCTTCCATCAGACTAAATCCATGACGTGATGATCTTGGAACAAAGTATCCCTTCAAAATTCCTAACTAAATGCGCCTATCAGAGTGAAACAAATAATAGAGGTCCCAATCTCTCCCAGAAGCAAATCTTATACTTGAAGCCCCTGATACTCTATTCCTTTTTCATTTATTTCTATTCAAATCACGCCAAGCTTCCTTCATACTTATGCTCTATTCTCTACCACTAGAGATTTCTCTGGTCTGTTTTCTATTCTATTTCCATATCAAAGAAAAACCCAGACTGCAAATCCGAGCCAAAACAGTACTAGCAGAAGTGCATTATTACCAAGTGAACTTCATTACCATTTAACGGAATAACAGGTACGGAACACCAGATACTAACAAGTTGAAAACACAGCCACTTTATACTCTTCACTGACTTTTTTCCCAATTCCCATACAAAATTGTAGTTTTAAGTGAAAACAATGACTAGGTACTAAAGAAATGTTATTACCAAGGAAGTAAACAATATTCCCAGTTAACGGAGGAACAATATTCAAATTGAAACACAGAGAATGGAATACATGACTCCAGCCTTAGTAAGAACAATATGTTTCACCAAAATGTAACAAACAAATAAATTTGCACATGTAAAGGCAGATAGAAAAGTAAAAACACCTAAAACACATAAAAGAATGAGTTCAGCATTGCTTGATGGAAATAATACCCTTCATTAATGCCGTAAGCTTCTGAATACCACCATAGTAGCCAAAAACTCTGCAATTGTGCATTGACCGAGTAATAACAGTCAAAGAATCCAAGATAGGCAGCCCTTCGGAGGTTATTGTAGAAGAATTTCTTGATAAGTCTGCAAGTCATTGCATTGTTACAGCATTACTGAATTATCACCAGTAGATACAAATGTATACTTCATGATGTAGTAACAAAATATCTGCCGGAAAGTACTTGCATTTTAATCAGAACATTTTCTATACAGCAGTCTTTGAACAAGTTAGCAAACAAGAGAACTTCAGAGTAGAACAAAGAATTTCTTACTGAAGGTAGATAAAGTCAAATGATCCATTCACCAGCACAACTTTCTTTTAAGCAATGCAAGAGGGTGAAGAACCAACTTACGTTCATTAACAAGCGTTATCATTTGTGCAACTTCCTCAATGAGGACAGCTATAATTTCAGAAGGATGTCCAAAAGAACAGCCAACCACAACATCTCCAGAATGCTGTGAATCCACCGGCTGCACAAAGCCATGATCCTCAGGAGACTGAAGAGGGTTAATTGGTTGCCAATCACGGTATACAATTAGGAATTGCTTCAAAAATATATGCATTAACCTTCTCTTTTCAACCTGAAAATAAACACACAAAGGCATAAAAGATTACCATGCTTAAACAGACAAAGTTGGGAAAGAATTAGAGAGATTGCAAGTACTCTTCCAACCTAGCTACCTAAAGGCCAAAGCTGATCCACATATTATAGGATCATAATTTTCTCATAGGAGAACAAGGTATTGAGAAACAAAAATCCTTTAACCAACAAAAAAAGGAAATAAAAAATCAACTCATGTAAAACATGCATGTACCAAAAGCCAACTGGACCATTGATATGAGCATATTCCCCAGATCAATTCCAGAAAGTTAGCCAGCATCTCAAAGCACAAAACACATATAACACAACATGTCATCCATCCCACATCACTAACAATACAGAAAGCTTCATGTATAGATTCGGACGTAGTTTCTCACCACTAACAGGCAAATACAGCACTACCATTTTGGATTAGCTATCAATTATTTTATTCAATCACCATTCAGTATCTAAAATGGTCAATTCTAAGAAATTAGGAAAATGGAAGGCTAAACTCTAAAGTTAATAAGAGTTAGCTCAATTAGCACTACACTTGGACAGAATGGCCAAAGCTTAGATATCAAGAGATCGTGTTTATAAAAAAAAGAGTACAGAGCAAAAGAACAGAGATTTAACTTGAAGATCACCAGTGAACCAATAACCTTCAATCCATAATTAATAAAGAGAGAAAATAAATTGCACGGTTATCTCTTCATCAGTATTGAGAAACGCACTTTTGAGGCATATATGTTGGGGTGTAGGTTATTTGCATTCTGAAAATATGAATAGAACACATAGAAACCTATGACTATATAACTTATAAGTGAGCATATCCACAACAGACAGCTGATAAAGGCATGCACAAACAAGCATAGAAGAAAGGAATCAGATTCTCCCAGCCCCACGAACTGATTGAGGAGCTTGCTTTGGAAACTGAAAGATTAGTTGTACAGTACAAAGGTAAATCCTAAAGAATGCTTTAGACGATTAGTAATTTCAGAACAAAGTTGGTGCAAAAGGCTATAACAATGAGAATAAAGAAGGAAAATGACATACTGCTGTCTCAAACAGAGAGAAAGAGAAGTTTTAACTAAATCATCTCACAAAGAACCCTAATGATAGTGTTTCTTTAGTCCTTGATGCTTTACTAATAACTAACAAGGCATTACAAAGACATATTACGAACAATGAAATCAATATAATTGACCTAACTAGGGAAATGAGAACATGATAACAGAAGCAACATCATCACTTTCTGGCATCATCGGTGCAATAAACATTCGAAAGGAACTATGTAGTTTTTACCATGTTTCCTGTTATCCTGATCTATCCTCCCATCACATAAGCTAGCCTCGGAAAACAACGAATTCTACATCTAAAAGCATCTTACCACCAAAGGGGACACAAACTACAAGTTACAACAAGTGAAGTGCACGGTTTCACAATTGCGACTACCTTAAGAACACTTGAAACAAAAATGGCATCCACAGAAATTTTTGGATATTTAAGACATACCTTATCAGGGGCATTCTCGTATCTTGACCAGAGTGTATTCAGAATTGCCTCATCCCCAACCTCACTGAAAAGAAAAAAATGTCATATCTAACCATGGCCTAGAAAATATAAACTGACTAGAGAATTACTTAATATCTAATTACACATTCAGAGGCTTGAAATTCATCAGTAGAAGAATAAAAGGACTGTGATGAGGATTGTTCATGCTTCTGTCATGTTAATGGCAGGCTTTACATGTCAAAAATTAAATGTCTCTAGAAGTGACTAACATTTTGAATAAATTTAAGTCAAACTTGAATAAATATATGTGCTATGCAAGATAGACCACGAACTACTCCAGTAATCATCGCCCATCAGGTAGGTTTGTCTTTGGTGGTCAATATGCAGATTCATCAAGGTATAATCGTACCAGCTTTTTGGTAATATTCAAGCAGCTAACATGTGTTATAAAACCTCATGCACCAAGTCTGTCATAAGTCCTTCACAATTAGGAGACCTAAGTCATGCTAATCCTGTAGTCACGTGAAGAAGAGCCGAACACGTTCACGATAAATATTTCAGATGAGGCAAGTTTTTTTATAAGGTAAATAATTTGTTTGATGTTGTAGAAAGTAGAGAACCTTGTTCTCTACAAAAGTCACTGAATCATCTAGACAAATGGGGCATCATGGGTGCACCACAAAAACAGTGGACAACAAGACATTCCTCGACTGTACAAAGTCGGTCTCAGCAACCCTCAAACAGTCTCCTGCTTCTCCCTTTTCATAACACACATAAGAACTAGGGAACCAATTTCCCATATCATGAGGCTTCTCTTTCTTCTTCTGAAACCTCAACCAAATAGGATCTCCTTTAGGGTGTTTGACACTTCAAATAATTCAAAGCCACCCACTACAAGCGTGCTGCTATTTGATAGTGCAACAGGAGGTGATTCACATTTTTTTCTCAAGCCTCTACAAAAGTGGCACCTGCTACTATGATCCTCCTCTTCCTAAAACCTTCAGCTGTCAGTTTATCATGTCTGAGGCCACCACAGATGGATTTTGGAATTCACATAGTTGGAATCTATCTTTTAGAAGATTGCTTAATGATTGGGAGGTTGATAGAGTGGCTGAAATGCTGAAGATTTTTGAAGTCTTCCAAGGAACAAGGGAAGATTTAATCTCTTGGAAGGGGGAAGAAATCAAAATTTTCACAGTCAGATCTGCCTTCTCCAAGCTCACAGGCCCATATCAAGTGATGGAATGATCCTGGAAGTCCATCTGAAAATCAAATGCCCCTTACAAAATGATTTGTTTCACCTGGCTGATTGCATGAAAGGCTTGCCTAAACCATGAAGTTCTCCAGAAAAAGGGAATCCAGCTAACCTCTAGATGTTTCTTATGTCATGACAAGGATGAGGCCAACACCCGTCTTTTTCTTCATTGTAAGGTTACTGAGTCTGACATTTTGTGACAGCTCTTCCTTGCATTAACTGAACACAATGAGTGATGCCAAAGGAAACCAAGAACCTTTTGTGGTGCTAGAACAACTTTAAGACTAAGAATAGACAGAAGAAGTAGTGGTGGCGCGGCACCAGCTTGTGTCTGGTGAACCATCTGGGAGGAGAGGAACAGAAGATGTTTTAAAAACACTAGTAACTCTATACAGAGAATCAAGCTAAATTGTTTTGTGTCATTTCAATTCTGCTGTAAAGAGAATAATGTAGTAGATTCAGAATCACTTGTAGATTTTTTTGCTTCTCTATAGGGTCTTAAGCCTTCTGTAATTTCATACTGCCAGTATCTTCTTGGTACTGAGAAATACAAAGTTACCTTTATCCAAAAGAAACAATAATAATAACTTTCAGCTGTCAGTATCATTTCCCAGGCTGCTAACCACACAAAGAAGCAAACTCTACCAAGCACCCTTGGGATCCAAGAAGATGCGGATATTCATATATGAGGTAACTATTCTAACCCAAGAAACCAAAGATGATCCTAGGCTATCATTACCAATTAAATTTCAGTAGAAGTGTGGAAGTAGAATTACTAATGATTTGGTCAGCTAACTCTTATATAATAACCTGTTCCACATAGCTTAAATCTTTGTTCTCGAACAAAGCAGATAAACTCCTTTGCCAGATAATTTACCTAAACAGGGACAGGTGGGATTAAGAAAAGAACTTAGTAACGCTATTAGCTACTCATATGTTTCAAGATAAAGTAAAACCTATTGATAAATCTATGCAAGCTAAACTTTTATTAAATAAACCTGAAGTCTTATTAGCAATAGCTGAAATTATTAGTGAAAATTTTCCATTGTATGTGCAAAAGAGGTTATGTACAGATAGATAAATAACTGCAAATCTAAAAAGGGCAGCCCGGTGCACTATGCGCGGGGTACAGACAAGGGCCGGACCAGAAGAGTCTATTGTACGCAGCCTTACCGTGCAATTCTGTAAGAAGTTGTTTACACAGCTTGAACCCGTGACTTGGTCACATGGAACCTACTTTACCAGTTAAGCTAAGGTTGTAACTCTATACTAGAGAATATAACATCCTTGCATACATAATAATTTTATTAATACTTCTCAAAAATGTAAAAGCTAATTTCTTATAAGTAAAAATATAGGTTTGGTAACCCAAGGGTGTGGCCTAGACGTGGATTAAGAACCGTGAGATTTTAGGTTCAAATACCAACAGAGACAAAAAAAACACTAGGTGATTTCTTCCCATTTGTGCTAGCCATGGTGAACAGAGTTATCTGGTACATGTTGGCGGGAGGAGGCAAGTATCTAGTGGTACTTGCACAGATTATCCTTTCACACCATAAATACACAAGCAACGTTAGCTTGAAAAATTCGTAGCCAGTACCCCCCATGATTTTTACACGTGGCGGGCGTGCTTATCCCCAACATTTCTAGCATGTAAACCGTTAAAAAATGAAAAAATCCAAGATAAACTTAATGTTCCATGACTCCAGATTTGATCAGATGATCCAACGGTCTAAACCCTTTGTTTTCTTGTTTTCTCTTCTTTTTTTTCTTTTCCTTTATAAATCCTTGTTTTTCACCACCAGCACCTCCACTCAAACCAGCACCACCGAAGCTACCACCAAATCCACCACCCTCTGAGATCTCCTCCACCACCATCGTCCAAACCACCACCTCTCCCACTACTCTACCTCCTCCAAGTCACCAGCGCCACAAACCATCGTAGACCGACCACCATTCATCAATGACACCCGTCGCCTTTAGTGATTCTTTATTTGTTTCTCTTCAACTACTTGCTCCACCACCACAACCATCGCATACCAACTCAGCCGGCGATTTCCAACAAGTCTTTTTGCATTAAAAGAGGAAGACGTGTAAATAGAAGAAAACTTACTTCCTTGTAAAAAAAAATTATAGATAACTCTTTTCAAATCTCCTTCTAGCTGAGCTTACCTGGTGGATTAAGGTTTATGTCTAATGTACTGTGAAAGTTCAACTAGTAGCACTCTGTTCGATGCCGGAATTGAAATTACAAGCACTCAAAAGTTTTGAGTAATATAACTGCTCCATTTTGAGCAAGGAATGAAAGTGAGGAAGAACTAACACCAAAATGCAACCTGATAGAGTTCTACCAAGACTGGCTTTTGGGAAGAAGCGGTGAAGTAACTATTGTCTGACTATGTTTCTCTTTTTTTCCCATTATGCTAGTTATTTTTGTCATCTGATATTTTCCTTCAAATCTTTCCTAAAGCTAACTGTTTTACTTTAAATGCCAAAACAAAAAACACTAAACAGATAATAGCTACCACAGACTATGGTTACCTGAAGTGGATGAGTGGAGTAGGAGGGGAGAACTTCTCTAGTGGTGACCCTGAACTGGATTCTCCACCATGGCTGCCCGAACTCCTTCGAATAAGTCCCGCGACACCCTTTACAATGTTCATTCTTCCCCCGAAGTACACAATCAATACTTGAAAAGCCAACAATCAATGCAAGACAGACTGTTCCAGCTCACCATCACTTCATCAAACTCAATACTTGCACCTATCTTCCCACACCCAAATGAACAGCTTAGAAAACTGTTCAAGTAAAAAACCAATAACAAAAAAACAAAAAATGAAATCATCTTCTACAAGATCATCAATTCCGAATTCATCATTAATAACAAATTCGTATAACAATTGAAAAAAAGGATCAATGATGAAATGAATTTGTTAATTCAATAAGTCAATACAGGTCAATGATTGAAGAGAGAAATGCAGAATTGAAAATTTACCTTTAGATGAAATCAATTGGAAGAACCGATCAAAGTTGGGGAAATTTTTATAGGGTTTTACGAAATGAAGAATCAAGATCTATGATTGTCTTTCAAAAGAGAATTTTGTAGTAATAATAATAATAGCATCAAAAAATTAAAAGTCAGAGATTATGCAAATTTTATTTAATGACGAAAATGCCCCTGATTTACGGCTTCAGGAAGTTTAGCATATTCATAAGGTAACGTCGTTAACTACTGTTACATTTGACCGTTAAGCAGATCGGTGCCTTTTTTAAAACAAAAAAAAAAATTGTTGTACTGTCAATCGGTGTTCAACTAGAATCTGAAACCTCTGATTAAGAGAGGAGCAGTTCAATCCGCTGCACCACATTCGTTGGTGGTGGTGTTATTTGTTCTATGTTAGCAAAGAACTATTAATACGTATACAATATATTTATCACGAAGTGTCAAATTTTGTGAGGGTAAATTAGAATTTCTTTCAAATTCTTTTTTTAAAAAAAGAACTTTGAGGTAGGGCTGCGTATCGGTCGGTTCGGTTCGGTTTTTGAAGTTTATCGATTAGACTTATTGGTTATCGGTTTGTAGAGATGCTAAACCGTTATAGAACTATTAAGATATTGGCTTATCGGTTATTGATCGTTATCGGTTCGATTATTGGTTTAACCGTTAAGATTTGACACAAAAAAATCATTGAAAATCACTTAGAAACGAGGTGACAAACCAAATGAACCATGCACATGAGTTCTGTCACGCCCCGAGACTACCCCCGAGACGCGGACACGGGACCTAGGACCACAAGTGATCCCAAGCTAACCCTGTTGGCATGATCATGAGCATACTAAAGATAATAAACTGATGCGGAAGCTAAATCATAAGTAAATGAAAAGATGG
>JAJONZ010020983.1:0-10766 GCA_029582445.1 Solanum paucissectum
TTCAACTCAAAAACCAACCGGAAACATGTCCCAAATCACAAGAACTTCAACACAATCACAACCAACAACTTCATCAAATACAACTAACAACTTCAACAAACATAATCAATCTTTCTTTCTTTTTTTCGAAGTTAAACGAGTTTGGCGTGTGGGGGAAAGAACCAACCAACACTATGAACTCACATACCTAGTAGGGATCACCCCCGACGATATCCACAATGATCTCCTTGATTGCTCTTCTCTTTCTCCTCTTCCTTCTTTTCTTTCTCTCTTCTCTCCCAAGCCCTAGCTCTTTACTCTTTAAAAAAAATTGAGACAAACTGATCTAAAATCAGTCTAACACTCTAATATAACCAAAAAAATTGATTAGTGAAAAGACCAAAATGCCCCTAAAATTTCCGGACGGATTTCCCTGCCAACTGCCCAACTTCCAAAGGGCATAACTCACTCATACGAACTCGGAATCGAGAAAACTCGGTGGCGTTGGAAAGATTATTCCACGAGCTTTGCAAAAATAACTGGTAATACTCCTAACTCATCCTGATATAGGAGTTATGACTGCTCAAAGTGGGCCAGAAACTCACTTTTTTCCCACACTTAACCAAATTTTCCAGATTCTGAGTTTAGCCAAATTTCCAGATTCTGAACTTAGCCAAATTTCAAAAAAATGATAAATTCCAATTCTAAGCCTCTTCATAGATATTTCAAATTGCCGTATGTTACAGTTCTATCCTGGGAGGATATATTCCATTAACCTCGGGTACTTGAGGGGAATAATCTTATTGTTTAACAAATTTGAAAAAACATCAACTTCAGTAGAAGTTGGACACTTCATTAAGAAGCTCCTGGAAATCTCTCTGGACATTCATCTGACTCATCTACAAGACCACATGGTAAATGTTACTACCACCAGTATTTCAGGGGCACGAAACATTCATATCATGATAGAGTTCCTATTAATTATTCTTTCTGATATGCCTAAGGACTTTACTCATCATGACAAATTATTTGATTTGTTGGCTCGTGTTGGAGCACTTAACAAGGAGGTATCAACTCTTGTTTGGGACTTAAAAGAGAAATCAAGGAATGAAGAGAGTGACAATCAAACAAATCGTGCAACTTTAGACTTGTTGGAAAATATTGTTTGGGCAGGGAAATAAGAAAATATTGTCAAAAAAAATAAAATGGAGGAAGTATTTTTTTTTATGACCATGGTGTCTGGGTCAACTTTCGCGCACCTCGACTAATTCCACAGGATATATGTCACCTCCCACCAGATACATTTATCAAGTAACTCTGTCTACCAATGATTTAAGTTATAACCGATGGGAACAATCATGTAGTGTTATTGTCTCAGTTAGGATTTGAACCTGAGACCTTAGAGCTCTCAATTTCATTGTCCGCTGAAACCAAGTTAAGATTCATGTTAATATATTATGCCTAAAAAGAATGAATATAACTTAGAAACTGTTGATTTTTTTATTTTATTTTTGTAAGTGATACAAAGTGAAAACAAGTATTTGGAGTTTTTTGAATTTTGGAATATTCTGGTAAAATTTGGGCGGAGAATTGTAACAGTTCATGCCAAATATCCAGAGTGTTCATTTATTGAGATAAACAAATTTCTGCCCCCACAAACAACAAAAAGTAAATCAAATATATTTTGGAGGATAAATTGGCATCACCAACAGATTCTTACACCTTTTTATATTGTTCTGAAATTGGAAATGTTAAAATATGTCTACAATGTGTTTGATGAAAGTCCTGATTGAACTATTAAATAGATCATATGATCCTTCAAACTCTTAGCAGACGAGGTTACTAAAATAACAAACAAACAAAGCAGTTTAGAGAGATCACTTTTTTTCCACGGGATTTTTCTAGTAAGGTTTTAACAGTGTTGTAAAATATCATACTAAATATATGTTGAGTTACTTGGGTTTGCTCATTATTATTGAACATCGCTTTCACATAGTGAGTTAGTATCATTATTTGTTCGAGGACACTATACAAATTCAATTGTTACTCTGGGTAAACAAGCCATATAGTACAACTTAAATAAAACCTTACTAAATTAATATAGTTGGGACTATGAAATATTATTATTTTGTAGAGATATTATTAATGTTCTCGGTTACCCCAGTAAAATGGACGTCAATAACCTATTGAATTATCCAGGTGAAAATAATACATGTTTAGAGATTCAGAGCTTAAAAGAAATTGTGGATACCATAAAAAATAATGTTAATGATGAAGTTGAAGATGATACAATACCTTTGGAACCATTTAAGCGTAAGGAAACACTTATCGCATCTAGAAATCTTCACAATTTTATGGTGCAGTTCGAAAAGACAACACTGAAACTTTTGGATGCAATACGAAAAATGTAGAGATGAACTTCAACTAGATTTAGAGTTAAACAAAAAACAATACACAATAAAATCATATTTCACTAACTTGTCTTAGATATATTTATACTTTTAAATAATTATTAATTTATAATATTAATGGGATCATATATTTATATAAGGGTCTTCTGAAAATATATTATCTTATTATTTTATCAAAATAAGTAAATTTTTCCATTGGCCCAAATCGGGACAGGAGAAAAATATTATCTTAGAGATATTATTAATTTATCAAGTATTAATTTAGTGAGATTTTACTTAGCTCATCCTTTCAGCTATTAATATTTCCAGTTGAGAATGAATGCCTGTACAGTCCCAATGTCAGCTGACTGACTGACTTGTTCAAACATATTTTTTTGTCATTTTCTTACTATCTTCTCTTCCACACAAACCTAATATATACACACAAACAGACAACACCCTTATGATCAGATTTTTTCATCAACTGAAAAGGTTTAACTGTGTGTTTAAACTTGTTATCTACATCAGATCCGGAGAATTTGAAAGGCACTCTCATGGAAAGAAGCAACTTAGAGGTATGTCGTACAATACTTATATTTACTCGGATCATTAGTATCTTATTATAATACATAATCAAAATTCAAAGGTAATAAAATACTGCACGTAGATTCTCAAGTTAATTTCACCCATGATCGAAGGTATGTACTATGGAAGAATGAAACATGAAACATAACTAAAAGAGAAACAGGACGTCCAATAGAATCATAATCATAACATAGGAGGGAACGAGAGTGACATATATGAGTATAAAAGGGGAACCATAAAAGTTACAATAGAGGAAGCAAACAACTCATCGGTATGTTAGGTGCCTATGTAGAATAACGTATAGCATGGTAGAAATGTGGCTTCGTAAATTTGATAGGACTAGGAGAATAACATTTGGTCTTTTGGTAGGTGTCATTTTCTGCTCGAGATTAAAGAATGAAGAAGATCATAAGGCTGTTGATGTAGATCTAATTGAAAAGCTGAAATTGAAGCTCACATTTATTTGTACATATGTCCAGCTTTCTTATTCCGATTTTGAGCAGTTTGAAGATATAATGACTAGAAAAAGACAAGAGGTTGAGAATCTGCTTCAACCAACTTTGGATGATGATGGCAACAACTTCAGGTGTAAATATGTCCTTACTAGCCTCACTGGTAATATGGATGACTGTATCAGCTCACATCATCGTTCTAAATCAGATGCCACCATGATGGATGAGCAATTGAACTTCCTCCTCTTGAATCTCTATCATCTATCCAAGCATCGTGCTGAAAAGATGTTTCCTAGAGTGACTCAATATGAGGTTCTTCAGAATGTATGTGGCAACATAAGAGATTTCCATGGGTTGATAGTGAATGGTTTCATTAAACATGAGATGGTTGAGAATGTCTTACCTCTGTTTCAACTGATGGCTGAGAGAATAGGATACTTCCTTTGGGAGGATCAGACTGATAAAGACTCTCGACTCTTCAAGCTAGCACATCTACTCTTGAAGATTGTTCCAACTGAACTGGAGGTTATGCACATATGTTATACAAATTTGAAAGCTTCAACTTCAGCAGAAATTGAACGCTTCATTAAGCAGCTCCTGGAAACCTCTCCGGACATTCTTCGGGAATATCTTATTCATCTACAAGAGCACATGGTAACTGTTATTAACCCTAGAACTTTAGGGGCTCGAAACATTCATGTCATGATTGAGTTCCTATTAATTATTCTTTTTGATATGCCCAAGGACTTTATTCATCATGACAAATTATTTGATCTTTTGTCACTTGTTGGAGCACTAATCAAGAAGGTCTCAACTCTTGTTCGCTACTTAGAAGAGAAATTAAGGAATGAAGAGAGTACCAATGAGACAAATCATGCAACCCTAAAGTTGCTGGAAAATATTGAACTCCTCAAGGAAGATCTCAAACATGTTTATCTGAAAGTCCCGGATTCATCTCAATGTTGCTTCCCCATGAATGATGGACCGCTCTTCATGCATCTACTACACATACATTTGAATGATTTGCAATATTCCAATGCTTATTCAATTGCTTTGGTAAAGGAAGAAATAGAGTTGGTGAGACAAGACCTGGAATTCATAAGATCGTTCTTTGTGGATGTTGAGCAAGGATTGTATAAAGATCTCTAGGCACGTGTTCTAGATGTGGCTTATGAGGCAAAAGATGTCATAGATTCAATTATTGTTCGAGATAATGGTCTCTTACATCTTATTTTCTCACTTCCCATTACCATAAATAGGATCAAGCTTATCAAAGAGGATATCTCCAATTTACATGAGAAGATTCCCAAGAACAGAGGTCTCATCGTTGTGAACTCTCCCAAGAAACCAGTTGAGAGCAACTCATAGAAAAGTGATAAAATTATTGTAGGTTTTGAGGAGGAGACAAACTGGATACTTAGAAAGCTCACCAGTGGACCGGCAGATCTAGATGCCATTTCGATCACTAGTATGCCAGGTTCAGGTAAAACTACTTTGGCGTACAAAGTATACAATGATAAATCAGTTTCTAGCCATTTCGACCTTCGTGCATGGTGCACGATCGACCAAGAATATGATGAGAAGAAGTTGTTGAATACAATTTTCAATCAAGTTAGTGACACGGATTCAAAATTGAGTGAGAATATTGATGTAGCTGATAAGCTACAGAAACAACTGTATGGAAAGAGGTATCTCATTGTCTTAGATGACGTGTGGGATACTACTACATGGGATGAGTTGACAAGACCTTTTCCTGAAGCCCAGAAAGGAAGTAGAATTATTTTGACAACTCGAAAAAAGGAAGTGACTTTGCATGGAAAGCTCTACACTGCTCCTCTTAACCTTCGATTGCTAAGATCAGAAGAGAGTTGGGAGTTATTAGAGAAAAGGGCATTTGGAAACGAGTGTTGCCCTAATGAACTATTGGATGTTGGAAAAGAAATAGCCGAAAATTGTAAAGGGCTTCCTTTGGTGGTGGATCTGATTGCTGGAGTCATTGTTAGGAGGGAAAAGAAAAAGAGTGTGAGGCTTGAAGTTGTAAATAATTTGCATTCCTTTATTTTGAAGAATGAAGTGGAAGTGATGAAAGTTATAGAAATAAGTTATGATCAATTACCAGATCACCTGAAGCCATGCTTGCTGTACTTTGCAAGTTGGCCGAAGGACAGTACAACTACAATCCATGAGTTGAAAGCTGTATGGATTGCTGAAGGGTTTGTGGAGAAGACGGAAATGAAGCGTATGGAACAAGTGGTGAAGATTTATTTGGCTGATTTAATTTCCAGTAGCTTGGTAATTTGTTTCAATGAGATAGGTGAGCACCCGACTTGCCAAATTCATGATCTTGTGCATGACTTTTGTTTGATAAAAGCAAGAGAGGAAAAGTTGTTTGATTTGATAAGTTCAAGTGCTCCATCAGATTTGTTGCCACATCAAATTACCATTGATGATAATGAGGAGCACTTTGGGCTTAATTTTGTCCTGTTCGGTAAACACCTCTATTCTTTGACCATAAACGGAGACCAGCTGGATGACAGTCTTTCTGATACATTTCACTTAAGACACTTGAGGCTTCTTAGAGTGTTGAACCTGGATCCCTCTTTTATCATAGTGAATGATTCTTTGCTGAATGAAATATGCATGTTGAATCATTTGAGGTCCTTATGCATTGGGACACAAGTTAAATCTCTGCCTTTGTCTTTCTCAAACCTCTGGAATCTAGAAACTCTGTTGGTTCAAAATGACGGATCATTCTTGATACTATTACCGAGAATTTGGGATCTTGTAAAGTTGTGAGTTCTGTACATCGGTACTTGTTCTTTCTTTGATATGGATACAGATGAACCAATTCTGATAGCAGAGGAGACAAAGTTAGAGAACTTGAGATATTTACACAGACTCGTGTTTCGTATTGGAAAGATACAGAGGATATTTTCAAAAGGCTTCCCAATCTTCAAGTTCTTTCATTTGATCTAAAGGAATCATGGGATTATTCAACAGAGCATTTTTGGTTCCCGAAATTGGATTGCCTAACTGAACTAGAAGAACTCAGAGTACGTTTTATAAGTTCAAACATAAATGACAGTAGGCCCTTTGTAGTGACAAATCGGCTGTGGGATTTTCACTTGTTGTTGTGTGACTTTCCTCTGACATCCGATTCACTATCAACAATAGCAAGACTGCCCAACCTGGAAGAGTTGTACCTTTATCGTACAATCATCCATGGGAAAGAATGGAACATGGGGGAGGAAGACACCTTTGAGAATCTCAAATTTTTGAAGTTGGAACAACTGACTCTTTCCAAGTGGGAGGTTGGAGAGGAATCCTTTCCTGCGCTTGAAAAATTAAAACTGGAGGGATGTTGTGATCTTGAGGAGATTCCGCCTAGTTTTGGGGATATTAATTCATTGAAAATTATAAAACTTGTAAAGAGCCCTCAACTTGAAGATTCCGCTATGAAGATTAAGGAATATGCTGAAGATATGAGGGGAGGAGACGAGCTTCAAGTCGTTGGCTGGAAGAATATCCTGTTATTTAAGTGAACAGGTTCTTCTCCATTCTTTTGCTGTTCTGATTCCTGTAGTGGAAAATGTTAAAAGATGCGTTTGATGAAAGTCTCAACTGAAACTAAGTAGAAATATCATTGTCATAAACAAGTTTGAGAAATATACATGACATTATATTATGTTTCGACAATATACATCTGCCCCTGACCTATATGGTTATAGGTTTTGTTTTCTTGAATATTTCTGTTTTCTGCTTTATCTTATAAACTACTCTTCTTCTCTTTTCTTGTGTGTCTAAATTATTTTGTAAGCGCCATTTGATCAATATATCGAAAATGACTTTTTATATGTCTGACTATATCTGCAGAATTGTTTCCCTTTATAAACTTGATAAAGTTTTAAGCACATTTTATACATCAGACCCTTTGGTACAATCATGGAAAGAGGAAAGGAACATGAAGGAGTAAGAAAATGATACGTCATGCATATAATAACTTAACTTATATTGGCCTTCAAATACATATGTTTAAAGAATTGTTATTCGAAAGTTCATAATCTGATTAATTCAGTTGTTTACCGTCTTCTATGAGTCCCTACTTATGGTACCATTGCGATTATCATCCCTAATCAAAAAGGGTTTTTGTTTGCGTGAATTTACCCAATTCAACATAGCTCTAGTCTTTAACTCATTCCGCTCAAAGCTGTCTTAACCCCTAGGCCACTAAAGCAATCGCTTGGGGCCCCATATTTTTGGGGGCCCCCATTTTTTTAATTTTTTTTTTACTTATGAATGTTATTTTTTAAAAATAAATAAATTATATGTACTATGAGTGCTATGATTTCTATTTAGGAAATTGCATATGAAGTGAATATAGCACCTGAATTTTGTAAAAAATAATTTGATGAAAATATTGATAACGAAATCACACAATCCCTTGAAACTAGAGTTGATTACTTAAGATATATATATAGTAGATCAAACTTTTTTTTTCACTTCAAAATAGATTTGAACCAATTAAAGCATATGAAAATATTTTATGTTTCTTATTAGTGGTAAATTGAGATCACTAGATGATGAGAATTTAAAAAACATTGTCTTAACCTTGACCTTTAACACATAATAGTTATTCTGTTGTTGATGGTTTAGATTTATTTTTTGAATTGAAAGTGTTAAGAGAGATAATACATGTAGAAGATAATGATCTAATGAAAATGCGCAATCAAATCAAAGACTTGATTCTTTTCCAAATACACATATTGCTTATAGAATTATGTTAACAATTTCTCTAACCGTTGCCTCAGCCAAAAGAAGTTTTTCGAAACTAAAATTGATTAAATGTTATTTAAGATCAACAATGTCTCAAGAGAGATTGAATGGATTAAGCTATATTATCAAATGAAAATGAAATATTAAAACAAATCGATTATAAAACAATAACTAATGATTTTGCATCTAAAAAAGCTAGAAAAGTAGATTTTAAATAAAAGTATATATGATGAAAAAATAAAATATTAGGGCCCCTCCCTTAAATTTCGATTTAGGCCCCCAATCTTGTTGAGTCGGCCCTGATTCCGCTGTCATGCTTTTATTTGATTTTTCTTTCAGCAACCATCCTCCTTGATGTGGCTCTTCCTGGAAGTGAGAACTCTGCTGCCAGACCAAGGAAATAAGGAGAAGATTGAAAGGGTTATGAATTCGTTAGCCCTCCTTTGACCGAATCTGCCAGGCGGAACTTGACACCGACGTTGAAATATGTCTATAAGTGTGTTGGATGAAAGTCTCAACTGAACTATTTGTGAATATTAAGTAGAATTTGAGTAGATGAGCATGTGTTGTTTTATGCTCTTTTTCTTGTATAAAAGTATTCTAGATTAAAAAAATCATGTGTATATCAATTATAACAAGTTATTCTGAAGCACATTGCAACACTTAAAAGGTTTTGATTAATCGAGCCTAAAATAACTTGAGCTAAGAAGCTCCCATTTTTGGAATGAATGTTCAAAAAATGGCAACCATTTGTTGTTTTGTTTTTTCTTCTCTTTCCGATTACTTGTTTTGTGAATAAATACATAAATTATATCATTTCTTTTGGAGTGTTTTCCTTTCTTGTCATCTCAGCCGCACACAAGTATTCATATTCAAATAACTACTCGCTCTGTCTCATCATATCGTTTGAATTTTCACAAAGCTTAACAGAAGTAGCAAAAAAAAAAAAGACTTTTGAAACTCGTGATGGTAAATATATCATAGTATTTGCATAGAAATAAAAACTTTTAATTAAGAAATTATATATAAAAAAATGTTTATAATATATCTGGACAGAATAATAAGAAAATAGTGTCAAATAAAAAGGAAAAGGAAAAAGTAATATAAAGTGAGCAGAGAATTATTCTTATGAGAAATTTCGATTAGTTTTCTAATTAAATTAATCTATACCTAATTATGAATTTGGACTTTGTAGTAGAAAAGTGATTCATGTTTTTGCTTTTTAGTAGCACTAACTTGTCTTTATAATTCCTTAATACTATACAATTATGAGGGAATACTATGCATGATTTTCTCTATAAATTTTTTAATAGTAAGATTCTTTTCTCCACTAACCCCAATCAACAAAAGTCTTTTTTTTAAGCATTAGTCTTTGTTTGGTATGGATATCCATATTATCAACAATTATTTTTCAAATCTGCTTATTATATTTTTCATGAGTTGTTTTTTCAACACCCAACCAAACATCTCCCACAAAAAAATGGCATTGTGGTCTTATTAAACCCCAATTTGTGTCATTAGTTATATATTCTTGCATACATAGTTTGTGTTTAGTTCCATAATTTTGAGCTCTATTGATCATATAACAAAGCAAGGAGAGGATATTTTTTTCATCAAGTAACAAGGTTAGTTAACTCATCTACTCTATTGAAAACAATAGACCTCTTTCCCCCTTGGGTAGAGGAACCACTATCCAAGTTTTGTTACTTTGTAGAACAACTATTTTTGTCTTCATAGCATGGAGGATCTGAGACTGCTTCACTATTATAGGATGATGACTCTACTTCATAGCAGCAACAAAATGCTTGTTCTAGAGGGTCTTCTGTGTTGTACTTGTGATGTATCAACTACTTGTTGCCCTAGTAAATTGGAATTAGGCAGATAACTAGGAGAGGAAGATTTGTTATTGGTATCCAAGAGTAGATTCCAAATATTTGAACTATTTTTTGTTTGAAAATGAATTATATTTTTCATGTAATTTAATTGGGAAAATGCATAAGTAGCCCCCCAGCCTATACCCAAAATCCCTGAGACAAACCTAACTTTTACTAAGGTCCTATTACCCCTCTGAGCTTATTTTTTAATTAATTTTCTACCCCTTTTCGGCCTACGTGGCACTATCCTTGAAAAAAATGTCAACACACACTGGGCCCACAAGATAGTGTCACGTAGGCTGAAAAGGGGTAAAATATTATATATAAAATAAGTTCGAGGGGGTAATAGGACCTTAGTAAAGGTTAGGTGTGTCTCAGGGATTTCGGGCGTAGGCTGGGGGGTACTTATGGATTTTCCCTAATTTAATTATAAAACTAGTTTTGATACAATGATAATTTGAAACAATTTATGTCAATTTATATGGGTACACGTTCAGAAACTAGTAAAGTTAAACAAATAAACACACACGCCCTACGTAGGAGTGGCAAACGAGCGAGTTGAGTCGATAAAAAATGAGTTAAATAAAAATGGATAAAGTACTCGACTCGACTCACATTTTTAAATGGGTAAAAATGAGTTACCCAATGGATAATTGTCACGCCCCGAGCCTACACCCTGGACGTGGCCGGCACTCGAAGACCATTGCTGGCCC
>JAJONZ010020989.1:0-10980 GCA_029582445.1 Solanum paucissectum
TTGGTGCTCCTGAGCTAAGGGAGAGATTGAAACAGTATATTAGTGGATATAATAATATATAAGAAGGAGATACATAAGTGCTCATGATATATATCTCTTTCCAACCAATAATCAGATCATTAATTTTTAGAAATTTCAACAAACCAATAAGAAGATTAAAGGTTTCTAACTATGCTGCTTTTTAGGACTCTCCAAAAATACATTATTTTGGATGATCCGACACACATTCATCCATCTTCGTAAGAGCCCGAGCAACACATATAGTTGTTTCTGGAAAATCTTAGTAGTTCAGTTGATTAATAACTATATGATCTTTCATCTTGTTGGTGAGACTTCGATTCTCCGCCTTATAATCCCTCTCTAATCTCCAATTTAAAATAAATTAGTTGTTTGAGTACACAAGTTTAGATTAATACACTTAACACCTTTTTTTCCATAGAAAACGCAAGGTATTTCACTCGGGGCTGAATGTAACATTTACAATATGAGTTATGCAGAATTCAGTAGTCTCGATCCAAACCAATATATATATATATATCCTTTACCTAAATATCAACGTAGTTGTCGATGGATTTTTTGATCAACCAATAATTGTGATGATCAAACTTAGTGCAAACCAAGATAATAATACTTTGTTTTGTTTATGAATATATCTCTCTATGGCTCAATAACCCTAAGGTTTTGTGCCCACTGCTTATGGATCACTTGAATTAATTAATAATTTACTTTAAAAGTGTAGATTAATAATTTATTTAGTGTTCGAACTACTACTATATCTTATATCTCAGAAGTGCAAGATCCCAAAATAAATAAATAAAAATATATACATATGAAATATTAGTATAATTTGTTTAGCCAAGGTCGATATATAACTAAAAAATATTGCCCTTTGGTGAGTGACAAAGGCTAAGTATATAACGTAAAATCATTATCATGAACATGTAGTGTTTGACATCACATTCTTTGGTCTATGAACATCAACACTATGTTTGATCCAAAAATAAAAAATTTAGGTAAGATTTTTACCGTATATAGTATTAGAGTCTGACCATTTCTAGTTCTTCATTTACTTGATGTTTGAGCATATTTTATTTCATTCACACTCTAAATATCTAGTAAGCATATGAAAAGTGTTAAAAGTCCCACATTCGTTGCGGGAGAGAAAATTGATCTCTTATTTGACATAAAATTAGGATTATACATGTTGAACATGAATAAAAAATTATTTAAATATGGAATAATTAGTTATTCACGTTTATTACCTTTTGATTATCACATCTTAATTGGAAGAATATTGTTAGATCTTTAAAATTAAAATACTTATATATAATCAAATCTTGCAAAATGTGTCCAAAAATTCTATGTATATGTGCTAC
The DNA here is from genome assembly GCA_029582445.1 of Solanum paucissectum. Taxonomy (NCBI): domain Eukaryota; kingdom Viridiplantae; phylum Streptophyta; class Magnoliopsida; order Solanales; family Solanaceae; genus Solanum; species Solanum paucissectum. The sequence continues at coordinate 1,377 of JAJONZ010020989.1, forward strand.
ATTATGTTGTGAAGTACAAAGTAGCAAAGTAAAACTACCAAAAGAAATATATTATATTATAATATTTGCCAGTTGGTTTGTTTATAATATGTTAAATACACGATTAATTTATTTTTTAATAAAAAAATTAATTAAATAAATTTCAATTATGGCCAAAGATGTTTCCACTTAAATCAGAACACCCTTACCGTTTTAGTATTAAGGACAAAAAATGACGTAATTAGAGACAATGGTGGGGTTTTAAACTAATTATTTCATAAAGTAATTAATTATTTAATTATATGTTAGTTAAATTAATTAAATTCCCTAACAGTGCTCTGTACCAACCTTGCTTTGCTTCAAGCCACCATCATTTTTTTTCTTTTTTGATTCACATTTTTTTTAGCACAATGACACTCATATTTCGTCATGTAACATTCAAGAAAATAAAAAATTAATTAAATAAATATATAATTTTGACTTGATTTTTAAGGTCTCCTCTTTTTTTCCTTTTTTTTCAAGGGTGGTTGAATACTTTAAAATTAATATTTATTTATAGAAAGGGAAAATTAATTAGTTGTCTCTTTTTGATTTCTTATACTGTGTCCGATATTCATATTGGAGTTTGACTAATTCAGATTCACGCCTGATAGGGCCCATTATGGGGTAGCGCTCCCTATCAAAAATATTTTCTACATTCAGGACTTGAATTCAAGACCTCTGATTAAAAGAGAAGCAATCTCATTCACTCCACCACGTAGTTTAATGATAATTAAATGAATTGTCATGTGACACATTAGGGGGAAATTGGAAATGCACCTAATTTGGGTTGCGTAGCCAACAACAGAACATTTACAAGTAAGGGGATTGCTCTATTTTTTTTAAATTCGTCTTTCAATATGTGTATTGGAATCGACTAAATGATTTACTTATTGCATAGTTTATTTATCAGGTCAGGTCGCCACTCTCAATAAAAAAAATTCATTCTCTAAAGCTCAAACTCAAAACATCTAGTTAAGAATAAATTGTTTTGCTTTAGAATTGAATAGTTAATACTACTGAGTACTGATCGGAGGTATATGAATTAACAATATAAATTTATTTATCAATTAATATTTTTACCAACTTACTAATAGGGTAATATTTGTCAAGATATATATGTAATTGTACTTAATAAATGATCTGATTTGTCAAAATCTACCTTGAATATGTGCTTTTCCAACTCAACATTAAATCACATTGGTTTAATTAAAGATAACTAGTAGTACCTTAGTATTGATTAAGTAACAATTAACTATAGAGCTGTTTGGGAGCTTTGACCATTTATTGATTTGAGTTTTTAATATTTAAATCTTATTAGTCTAATTAAGTACTCTTCATAATCATCATGATTTTGTTTACTTATTTTAAAAAATAAAATATATTCTCTTATCATCCAAATTTGGATCGGTTTGCATATGGATAAAATCGTTAAGATTAGGATTTGACTTAGGATTAGCATAAAATGATTAAACTATTATGGTAGGTAATTGACAATTATCCTAGCTAGTGAAGGAAAAAAAGTGTGTATATATATATATATATAATATGTATTTTTGCTGCCTTAAATGTTCCAATTTTTTTAAATTTTCCATATGGTGTTTGATATTCGTATTGGAACCAGACTAATTTAAATTTCCGTCGCATAGGGCCTCATTTAGAGGAAGTACTCTTTATCAAGGATTTTTTTCATACTCTAAACTCGAATTTGAGATCTTTGATTAAGAGAGAAACAACTTCATCTACTGCACCACATCTTAACTATGAAGATTAAGAATTATTTTAAGAAACATAATTGAAAGGTGTGTTAATCCTGCCTGAAAATGGTGTCACAAGATTATGGGTTTTTGTATAATTAAATTTCTCAAGTATAGAATTGTAATTTAGCTAGGGGGATGATGTAAAAAGATGATCACAACCACTAATTAATCAACTTTAATTTGTGGCAGAGTTCATATAATGGATTACACACAGCATCTAGTGATATACAATTTGGCTAATTCAAATCACCTATTAGGATTAATTAATTAAATAATAATTATAGAGTACTATGTTAACACGAAACTGCTTTAATATTTTATTAGGAGAAAAAAAAAGGAGTATTTAATAGTGAGAATCCAAATCATCATTACATATCAAATGCAAAATGACCTAGAAAGTACTTTGTATTTTACACATAAAGTTAATATAATGTAGGAGTAATAATTTTCTTAACACATAGCTAAGTGGACTGTCATTTGCTTGTAAAAAAACATTTTTAGCACCAAAAATTCATTACCAAAAACTAGTTATATATGGTCAGTAATATGGATTTTATACAATAACAACAAATCAACAATATTATTAACAATAAAATTCAGTAAAATCTCTAGGATACGAAAAAGATAGAATATACACAGATCTAATCCTTACTTCATGAAGGTAGAGAAGTTATTTCTAAAAGACTCTCTTCTATGTATCACATATTCAGAGGTGGAGATATGTAATGTCAATGAGTCTAGATTCTTCAGTGAAAAACTATACTATTTATACATGATGTAAAATAATTTTTTTATTTTTATACACGTGATGCCCCAACTTAAGATAAGAAGTTCCACATCGACAAAACATAGAAGAGATGTTGAGTATATAAGTAATCAGGCCTTATACATTAGTGACACGTTTTAAATCCATACGGATCTAAATCTAAAGCGGACAATATTACTAGCGAGCTGGACCATAAAACATAGATTTTCACTATTCTAAATAGATTTTGCATTATTATTAGTCAATAAGATAGTATTTTTTTTTTCTTAACCAATAAGATAGTACTTATTATTTATTTTAGGGAAAAGGGTAAAAAATGCCCTTAAACTATGTGAAAGGAACAAAAATGCCCTTGCCGTCAATACTTTGGTAAAAAAATGTCCTTATTGTTATTTAATGGGTCAAAAATGCTCATTTTCCATATAAATATATTATTATTTTCTTTTTAACACATTCTTTTTCTAATAATGTTTTTTAAATTAGCAAATGTTTATCTTACTTCAATTCAGAAAAAAAAATGAAGATATTTTTATTTTATTATCATTATTTTTTATCGTTATATTAATATAAATTATTTATGAATTTTCTATGATCTTATATATATGACATATATTATCTGTTGAAGGGGTACGTGAATGTATTCTATTTTAATTGATAAAATGAGATTAAGAAGAAAAAAAATATTTCCTACATTTTTATTTGTTAAAGTGATTTTAGAAGAAAGAAAAAAAGAATAGTGTTCTTTAATAATGTTTTAATTAGGAAGAAGATGTGTTTAAAAAGAAAAAAATAATATATTTATTTGGAAAAGGGCATTTTTGACCTATTTTATAACTATATGGGCATTTATGGACCAAAGTATTGACTGCAAGGATATTTTTGAACCAAAGTATTAACGGTAAGGACAATTTTGAGCCAAACTATAAACGGAAGACATTTTTATTCCTTTTATATAGTTTAAGAACATTTTTGACCCTTTTCCCTTTATTTTATTTTCTACCTTTGGCCCCAATGCAACATCAGTAAATCCCCCACTAGAATATAATACATCCAGCCTTTTACTTTCTTTTACATGTCATTTTCACAGTGCCAAACAACTTCTTATTAACAGTCAACTGTAACTATCACCAAAAGTTATGTTAACAAGGTCAAAATTCTTGTATTTTTCCTAGCAGATCTCGAATTTGAGCTTTGAAATTTCTTAATAATATAGATTGTACTTTATTGACATTTGAAGAAGTTTTGGAGAACTAAAATTTAATTAAATAAAGTTCTTTTTCTGAATAAGAAGTAATGACGGTATTTGAGAGATAAGCATCGGCTAACTCTATGCCAACAATCATGATAATACAGTAAATGCAAGCGTTATCCGGAATGATTGGGCATAAAGCTCCGATCGCATGAGTGAATTTATAAGTAAAAATTGAGGCATATGAATTTGTGGTCCTTTTATAAAATTAGATATTTTTATATGTATATGATTTTTAAAATTAGTGTAATACTATTGTTAAATTAGGTATTAGGCCTAACATCGTACCCTCAAGTATATGTGGCCCCAATACTTCTCATATACTACAAAAAGATTAAATGATGCACTTGATTGAAGATCGAGTAATTTACCTAGACTACAAATAAATTCCTTTAAGCGTTGCACTATGTTCAAAAAATCTCTCAATTTATATTACGTTTTTGAAATTTAAAAGATGTTACATAAATTGTGACGGAGAACAGAGAGTATAGTGTATGTTATGGCCAGGAATCGGTACACTTGTTCGCATGCACCGAAAGATTAAAATTCTTGGGTGGCCACTTATTTATTAGTGATTTTGTGACTGGTCAAGTAGTTTATCAATTTTAATTTAACTAGGTGCCAAATACTAGGATATGAAAATTGTTGGACATCCTTGTCATATATATTTGGGCCTAATCAAATTTAATTAATTTTATAGATCAATATATACTAGATCAAGCCGAGCCACGAGTAGACTAAGTCTTTACGTATCAAATGAAATTAACTACATTTAACTTTCTAACACATGAAGAACTTTGATACTACATATTTTATAATCGCTGATAAATCTACATTTATAGTATAATGATCTTTTTCTTGTTGAGTTGAATCTGATTGAACTTCGACTGTCATATCTCATATCGTGATTAGTCCAACTGTCAAGTTTTTATTTCAATTCATACACTCGATATAATAGCAAGTAGAAATGGATCTAGAATTTAAGTTCATCAATTTTTAAGATTTTTAATATTAAACTTATTGTAATTTTAAAATAATGAATTAAAATTTACTATATTTATTGCAGTTTTAGTTCATTTTTACACATAAATTTATAATTTATATTTAAAGTATAAATTCTCACATATAAAATACTTTTGAGTATGCGTTCAAATGAATCTAATATCTTATTATAACTTTAAATTTGTAAAACACAAATATTACAAGTTGAGAGATGTGTGAATTGTATGAAAATATGTTAACTTACTATGACACCGATAAGAAAATGAATTTGATATTATATATATAAAATACCTTTAAGTATGAATTCAGATGAATCTAATATCGCACTTTCAATTTGTAAGAGACATAGATTACAAGTTGGGAGATCATGTGTAGAAGATTGTATGATAAAATACATTAACTTAGGACAACACCAATAAGAAAATGTATAAGTGCTTTCCTATATATTCTCAATTATTATAATGTCAAAAAAGGTTAATATATATCTTAAATTGGAATATTCTGTTTTGCAGAAACTTTAACATAAAAGAATAATTCCTTGATTCTTTCCTTGTGCCTCTTTAGTGGGATCTGTTCAATAACACTGACATGACCAGGAGTGAATATTTCTATTATATGCCTTTCAATATTCCCACCAAATTGGTTTTCTTAACGAGTATTATCAATCATCATAAATAAATAAATAAAAAATGCTTCCTTTTTTATTATTGGTCCTAAGTTTTTTTTTTCTTTTTTCTCATACACTTATTCAACTTTTATTTTGGATTATCTCTTTGTAATAATTGGTCACATAAAACATTTCAAAAGTTGAGTTGATTAATTTACTAAATACAACAATGATATATTGAGTGAAATTTCACTAAGTGGGATTTGAGAAAGATAGAGTGCATGTAGACCTTTCACTACCTCGAAGAGGTAGAGAAACGGTTGATGATATACAATCGGCTCAAGTGCACTAAACACAAGTTTAAGAAGAAGAAAACAGCGAAGAAGCATAACAATTGATAAGAAAATTAACCAGTGTAAAGTCTACGAGAAAGAACAGTAACATCAGCAAATATAATGTGATAATTGAAACACAATAAACAACATATGACAATAACTACAAAGGTACGACTAGTACTACACACGATCCTTCACAAGACCTTTTTTTCTACCGTGATACGTGACCTTTACTCCTTCTGATCTAGAGTCATGCCCTTGGTAAATATGAAGTTGATTAGTGAATATGGCAAGGGACAAAAATGGAATAGAAACGATTTCTTTTAATTTGGAGATATTTTACTTAATTTTTTTACAGAATGTTGTAAATCTTATACACGAAATGTTAAAAAAAGAATGATCTCAAATCATTTCATAGCCAAAATAAGGATAAGGTTATCATTAATTTTGACTATAACATTTGCATTTTGTCACTAATGGCACATTTCAAATTAAAAAGGTATAATTAATTAAAGTATTAAAGTAAAAAAGATAAAAAAATAAAAAAATAAATATTATATAATGCGTCTACGTAAATTTCAACCATAGCACGAGGTGGGTAGCTATCCTATATTTAATTAATTTTATTTCGCACGGCAGGTAACTTTTAAAGATTTTTAAAGTTCCCAATAAACAAAATTAAATAAATTTAAAGAAATAATAAAAAACGTGGAAACTACCTTTTAATTTAATATGGTGTTTTGCCTATCATACTTTGAGTAATGTTTTCTCTTGCACTTTTTTTTACTTTTATATATGTAAATGCCATGACTCCGATCGTCGTGATTGACACCCACACTAACTCTCCGGTGGGAGAACCACTACTACAACCAAACCCAAGCAACTAAACCAAAACTAAGGCATTTAAGTTACGGAAGCAAGTAAAATACTAAGGAAATAAACTCCAACAAAAGTCTAACAACGAACTAAACAATGGGGAAGAAATAACCTAGAACCTGAAAGTCAATGTACCAACACATCTAACAATGACCCAAGTCTAAACAAGAAGGCAACCCCCAACTAATGTACTAATAGAACATAGTCTAAGTCTGGAAATGGTGGACATAGACGAAAGAGAACCCATGGCAGCCCGGAAGAATTGGCTCACCCTTGAATTCGAATGATCACTGATCTCCTAAGCGAGGTCTGTCAGTAGCCGCTTGAAGATGCCCTGTACTCAACAAAAATAAGAGTTAGTGCAGTATTAATACACAACCACAGTGTACTGGTAGGATCACGCGGCTATCCCACTAAGTGCAACATACATAAGTCATCACAACAATATAATCACATGCATATAACGAACATATACAATGTTATCAACATTTACTAACAATGAACAACTTCACATTTCTCAAGATACACAATTATATCAAATTATTGGTTCTCTCATGGAACCCAAACCCAAACAGTTAGCATACCAGAACGTGGTACTTGATCCAATGATTATGCCGGAACGTGGCAATCGATCCCATAATTATGTCGGAACGTGGCAACCGATCCAAGTTAGTTATGTCGGAACGTGACAACCGATCCATTCAACACACCACAATCACAATCACAATCACAATCACAATCACAAGTATTTTCTCAAGATCATACAATTAAGTCATGATTTCATGGTAACCATCATTCATCTATCTCATTTACAACAAGTGTGATTAATGCAACATTCATATACATACATGTATCATAATGAGGTAAGAACAAACATACATCACACAATCATAGAATCACAACCACCGCCTACCTCGAAACAAGCTTGAAACCCTAAGAAACTTGATCCTTCCCTTTCCGGATTTGTTCCGCTTGTACTTGGTCTACAAACAATCAATAGCATAAGGGAATCAATAAACAATCACTAATTATCCGAATTACTAACAATTCTATGAACCCTAGATCAAATCCATGATCCCAATTATCTAAATTAGGGTTGTTTCCACAATAAAATCTATAACAAAACCCTCCCCCATCAATATATACTCATTTTATTACGTTCTACGGATCGAAAAATGGATTCGGGGAGTGAAAAGCTTACCTTTAGCCTCAAGAATGGTGAAAAATGAGTAGGAGTCGCCTGGGGTTTGTTCTTTAGCTCTAAAAGTTGAAAAGTGCATAATAGGGTCGTTTAGGGGTTTATTAACGACCTTAAGTCGCACCGAGCCCACCTCAGCGGCCACCACCCCGCTAAAGCGACCAAAATCCCCGCCAAAGCGGATTGCACGATACATGGAGCTATTTAAAGAATTCCAAAATCTCCACTTCACAACACACCTCTAACCCACGATGCTCAGAAAATACCCTTCACGCTAAGATCGATTCTGGGAGTTCTACTCGCCCGAATTCAATTCTGTAAAGTCGTACGGATTCCTTAACGAGTTATCTAACTACTCATGTAATCAAAATCATAAACAATTCACCCGATTGTTACCAGATTTCCTTGCACCTTAAAGACTTCGATTTTGTCCAAATCTGGACTAGGTTGGGAAAATCCAAATACTACGAAAAAGTTTTTTGGCCCCAAATTTCTCCCCGTTGGAATTTCTATAACGACGGGAACAGTTCGTTACAGTAAAATAAGAATAAAATTAGCGTATAATCTGTTAAACATCTTAGCTATTGATAGACAAATACTAGCTTAATATTCTCTCTGTCCCTAATTACTTGTTCACTTTTGAATTGATACACCCATTAAGAAAACAATGATTAACATAGTGAGTTTACCATTTTAAACCTATTAATTATAAAGTAGATGAATTAAAAATTTAAGATTTTCAAGAAGTTCTACCTTTTTCAAAATTACTTAATTGAGTATATAATAGGTTAAAAAAATTGTCCTTTCTTGATTCGTCAAAATGAACAAGTAAAATGGAACAAATAAAAAAAGAAAATTGGACAATGAATTAGGGAATAGGGACAGAGGAGTGACACTGACAAATTTTTTAAAATTATTTTATGTATACAATTACATATTTTAATCTCATCTTGATATTATATCTGAATTTGTTGCTTCAATTTTATTTTTATTAGCTTATATGTAATTATCCTCAGAGACTTCAAATTTATTTGGTCGAAATACAATCAATATAAAGAACATTGATTGAAACTACTTGAAATAGTTTAAAAGAATACACACAAAATTTTACCTCTTCAACTATATATATTTACGGTGTAAAAAAATCATTAATTGGTCAAATTATGCCAGGCAGGTATAAATTTATATTACTTATAGAAAACAGTTAAACCTAAGTAACAAAAATAACATAATATCCCTAAAATTCACAATAAACAATAACTGCAATCCTACAAATGAAATCTAAATTAAAAATATCTATATAAATTTTATCATTACCTCATAAAAAATAATGAGGACGATGAAAGATATATTTTTGATTTAAAATCAAATTAGATATTTAAAGGGAAGTGGTAGACAAGTTAATTATTCAAACAATCATAAGACTGAAATTCCTCCATAATTTTCAACACGTTTGATTTTGATAGTTTTATTATATGTTAGAACAGTCACATGATAGTTTTATTAAAGCTAAATGATACAGTGTATATAGAAGAATTACAATTAATTATATGGCTAAAAATGGTAATATTCTGAGAAGTGACAATTTAATCAATAAAATTAGATGTATTTGATCAGCTTCATTACATGTAGGTAGAGGGACCATAGTCAACAATTAATATACAAATTAACAAAGAAAATTAATAATTAAGAAACCTTAAAATAAATTTCACAAATAACCACTTTTTAATCTCCGTAATAAAAAAAAAATACTGTCTTTATTATGAAGTTTCAAATTCTACAATAGAAATTTC
>JAJONZ010020990.1:0-10503 GCA_029582445.1 Solanum paucissectum
GAAATACTGAATAGCTCAAAATACTGACATGTAGATACTCATACTTGAAAACTCCTTCTTAGAAAACAATTCAAAATCATATTATACTATGATCATTGTTGACTTGGGAAGTCATACTGCATAAACATTGATGGTATATCTAGATACCATACTATTCATACATTGATGACCTACTCGATTGTCATACTAATCATGTTTTAGAAGCTCTTTCTCAATTAGACACTTCTACCTTCCCACTAGTCTGGGGATGATATGTTGTAGCTACCTTGTGTCTAACTCCATATTTTGCCAACATATTTTGCACTGAACTGTTAATAAAGTGCGTACCTCCATCACTTATCATAGTCCTCGGAGTTTCAAACCTGGTGAAGATGTGCTTTTTGATGAACTTTACTACTACCTTCGCATCATTTGTAGGTAGAGCAACTGCTTCCACCCACTTAGACACATAGTCCACTGCCACTAGGGTATACTGATTTCCATGAGAAAATGGGAATGGTCCCATGAAGTCTATCCCCCATACATCAAAGATCTCAACTTTGAGGATGTTGCTCAATGGCATCTCATGCCTTTTAGAAATAGTGCCCATCCGCTGACACTAATCACAACCCTTCACAAACATTACAACATCTTTAAATAAAGTAGGCCAAAAGAAACCAAATTGCAATACCTTATGTGCGGTGCACTCGCCTCCATGGTGTCCACCATATGGTGAAGAGTGACAACTCTCCAACACTTGCTGTTGACACCCAATTTTGGACTTCCACAATATAAATTAATCATTTCGAGCTTCTTCAATTTCGAACGATTTAAAATAATTAGTTTTACAAAATTTCAAAAATAATAATAATAAAGTTTGCAAGTTATTTTAAATAGTTTTGTCACTTTTTTTTATAATTTTTAGATAATATTTATGTTTTACATAATTATGTATGTAATTAGTATATTTTATGATTATTCAAAAAGATTTTAACTTTAGTAAGTATTTTGTTAAATTAGCTTAGTTTAAATTATGGTTATAATTTTGAATCATTAGTTTATAATTAAAATTAATTATTTTGTTTCGTTAGCATTAAGAAACTCGTTAATTAATTTATATTAATTCATCTTATTTAGCTTTTAGCCGAATAACCAATTAAACTCAATTTGGCTAACTTGTTAATTTTCATAGGCCATAATTGCAATTCATGTGGTTATTTCCTAATTTGCAAAACCTATCCACGTTTTGACCCCATTTTCAGCCAAGAAACGGGCCCAAATTCCCATCTCCAGATCGGCCCACTTCATTTCCATCAGCCAACACATCCTTTTTTTTATTTCCAGTCAACAGCAACAACCCACTTCAATTCCCTCAATCCCCTTTAATTTTCAGCATCCCTTTTTCCCTATAACTCCTAACCCGACCCCATCCCCTCTTCCTTTCTAATCCCACGCTAACACAGCAATTCCAAAAAGGAGAAGCAGCGAACAGCGACAAAATTCCAGCAGTCCAACGCGTGAACAGCAGGGGCAGCGTCCTTTTCGTCGCAGTAGCACGCGTTTCTCCCCTTTCCTCTTTTGGAATGGGGAGAAAATTTCAGAAAAAAGGTGTTCCCCTAAAATGGTGAAAGAAGTTTTTGAGTTTTGAATTTCGAAATGGGTTTGGAATCCAAAATTTTCATCCCTTTCCCCCCAAAAGATTTTGAACCCTAGTAGTCTCCCATATATATTCTCCTCGTATCCATTGTAAACGGGGTTCTTTTTTCTGGTTGGAATTTTTGGAGCAAAAACACGAAGAGCAAGTCAAGCAAATAGCGAATATATATATATATATATATAGAAACACATTCAAGGCCGAGAGAATTGAGTTTCGATAGGAGTACCACGTTACTACTTCGTTTTGCATCGGTTTTCCCAAGCTTCATTCGAGTCTGAGGTTCTGCCCGGAATTCTCGCACGTCGTTCGTGTTCGAGTCTCGTGGTGAAGATTGTTTCCTTGCTCGTTTGTCTCAGTCGCTGCTCCAAGAAAGGTAATTTTGTTCCCCCTTACATTTTATTTCGATACGGTGTGTTGTATCACATTATGTACCCATTTCGCTAAGTGGAGTCGATTCCTTGCATCGGCGTCTGTTTTGGTTTCACTTTTATGTGAGTTTTTAGTTATAAATGTGTATTAACATTCATCAGTGAACTCGTTTTGGAGATCATATTGATCGTCACAATTTGTTAGTTCGATCTTGTTTTTTTATATTCAGTCGAGTCGCTGCCTCATTTTAATTGGAATGGCGAGGTTCATTTGCTTTTAAGTTAGATTGGTTAGCTGCATAGTTATGTATTCTTCACTGTTTACTTGTGATTTTGGTTGTCTTATTTGCCGATTTAAGGTGTCGTAGCATTTTCTCATCATCTTTAGCTCAATATCATAGGATCTGTTTATGTTCCTGCATTACTTGGATGTCGGCTGTACTCTCTTGTATTTCAGTCGTTAATGTATGTTTACAACTCACCTTTGTCTCATTTCAATTCGGTTCATAGGCTTATTGTTAGTTTATTACCATACGCATCTAGTCCCTCACATGCTAGCTTTGTTTTGGCTTCAAAACGTGACTCGGGACCTTATTGTCTTCTTTTCCTTTTAAGTAGCCTTTTGTTTCAATGTTGCCCATTAATTGAATCTGGAAATCTCAATGCTACAACCGTTAGTCATTCCCTCTTCTGCTTGCCGTCATGTGTTAGCTTGCTTTGTCGCTAGTTGTATGAGGTCATATGAGCTTGTTTAAAATATCGTATATGCTCCTGAGTTTTTCTTTTCTATTATGTTTTTCGTGTTTATTCCTCGAGATTTAGGATAATATTGAGGTTTAGATATAAAAAAAAAAGAGGTGTTCAAGTGTGATAAAAAAAAAAGGGGACAGCCTTGCGTTAATCTTGAGTTGAGGTTCATTGTTCCATAAGTTTTCTCTATGTCTCTGTTTTACTTAAAGATTGGTCAACTTATTATTGAGCGTCTTGTTCATTTAAAATTTTGGTATTGATCCGTATTTACTAGAGTTTGACTATTGAGATATCCCATTTTGAGTACATTTCCCAGTAGCTCTGTTGGCTTGTATTGTGTCTACATCCTTAATTGTTCATTTGATTACATGTCAATTTGAAGATATACACGGAAACCGGGAATTGATCGAGGCTATAAAGGGAATTTACTTATAACTTGCATGTCATTTATACCTACAATTTCTAATTTATACTTAAGCTTTGATCTCTCTGTTTGAATGATACATATGGCATAATTTTGCTCTTTCAAAGGAGTTAGTGGCATTCGTAAATGTGCGTGTGAGATAACTTTGACCCTTTTTTTTTTCCATTTTAGTTAACAAGGGAGTAGTTGTCATGTCATTTGGGTTGTTAGTTTAGTTCATTTTTATTATTTTATTATTTTATTATTTATTTATCAATAAGTGATTTGTTATGATAGAATTATCAGTCATCTTACTGTCGTTCATTTTTTTTTTAGAGTATAACTGTGTTAGAATATTTTGTCCTATGCTAATATGATTTTGTTTCTTTTGTATGTAAAATCTTTCCGAGTTGGCCAAGAACTCGCTCCTTCCTTTGCATTTCGAGAGAGCCGTAAGGGCTCTAATTCCTTTATCGAGTCAGCCGGCTATAAAAATTGACGTACAGGTCTCGGAGTTGAAAAATGTGAAAGCGGAGGAGAATTGAAAAGATTGGGCCAAAGGCCCACTCTTTATACAAATAATGTATTTTGTTATTATTGGGCTTAAGCCCACTTATCTATTATCTTGCTAGAATTTAGGACAGGTGAAAAATTGGGTCAAAGGCCCAAAACGAAAATGGGCCCAAATACTGGCCCAGGCAGACAGGAAATCCAGATTTGGGCCCAAATCTCTTTCCCGATTCATTTTTATTATGTTTATTTACTTGTTAATATTTTTTGTTAATCTTAAGGTCGAAAATATTCAAATCCCCGAAAGACACCCATTTTGAATTAATTACTTAACTAAATTACTCATCTTTCACTTGACTTAAAAAATAAATACATAATAAATAAATAAATTTATAAAATACTTCACTTAGATAATATTTCATTATTTTTTTATTAAAATGGTCCTAACCATAAAATAGTTCAATTTTGCAAATCAAGTTAAAGTTAAAACATTTTAGCCAAATAATTAATTGTTGGATAACTGCATATTAGCGGGCATATCAGGTGCTTTCAAACCCTTCCTGAAATGCTAATATGAACCCCGAACCCCCTTTTAAGTTTTCAATTGATTTCCTGTTTTAATCTATTGAAAATCAGTTTTCTTAATTTTACTTTAAAATTAAGTGGCGACTTTCTAAACCAGTCTTAGTCTTATTATATTTTTTATATAAAACAGAATGGCGACTCTGATGGGGATTTGAATGGGTTCTAACCTTAAGATTAACTTATTTGGCTATTTGTTTAAATTGCTTACTTGTTTCATTTCTTGTATATTATAAATTGTTGCATTTCATGGCATCCGATTCCGCCAAATGGCAAATAGTTTGCATTAGGAGAAAAGGCGGTTACGTGGCTTTCCACGACTGTCCTTCAGAAAAAACACCTTTAAATTATTTCGAAGTGATAAATGAATAGTTGGCTTGTGGTCATCCAAAGTCGTTTATCATACTTCACCCCGTAGTTTGTCCGACTCGGGTAACCATGTCTTATCTAAACCAACTCTTAATCAACTAGTGTAGAGCGAAGCCAAATCTTTTTTAGTGCATTGAACTAAGATGACCCAACACCCAAGGCGTGTTGGGCCCATTAGAAAGACTACCTTGAGTCCAAAACGGCCCATGGCCTAAACGGACGATCATGCTTATGTGTTTAAATTTGAAGGATGTATACGTTATTTAAAAAATCATTGTTCCTTGGGGGTTGGGAGTTTAATAGTTTGTTCTAGTCGAAGAAGGAGTTGTACAATCTACAATTCCATCCAAAGTGTGGACATCCAGAGACGACAAGAAGCTCAAGAGCGAAGAACCTTTCATGGAAGTTTAGTTTAGGATTGTACCCCTGCGCGGGACTGACTATTTGTATTCCAATTTCCCTGTTTTGTATTCCCATTTAGTTTATTCATAAAATTTGTATAATTTGGGTTTTGGGACAATGGAATGTTTCAAATGATGTATATATCCTTCGAATCGCTAGGCCTACCCTTGGCACAAAAGGGTCACATATTTGTTTAGAACACGTAATATCTGTTTATGTGTTATAACTGCTTGTGTGAATATGTTGCTTTATTTGAAAATATTCTAGTTCACTCTTTTTCGAATAGTTTTTAGAACCTCTAAGCAAAAACATCGAACCACTATAAAAAAGTGCTTCCAAATACTCGTCGAGTCTTTTAGTTTCCCAACAAAATTTGAACTTCATTTGTTAAATTTTACTCTTTCATATCAGAAATAAATTTTCCATCTCAAATCAAAAGAGATTCAAGTGGGTCGAACTACGTAGGACATGAATTCTCTCTCGTGAGATACGTAGGTAGCCTTTCAAGGCTCGGTCCCCATTTTTGATAAATTCTATCTTTTCCAACTCATACAAAGAAATTGGAGTTATATTTCAATCGGAAATCAGAAGTACTACAATACGATCGACTTTGTCTCGACTCAAGTCGACATTTCTGATTCACTAAGGTCAGAATTAAATAGACAAATTCCTGTCTATTTACTCATTTCTCTATATATGTGGGCTAGTTTTTCTTCAAATGAAGCAACTCTTATGTGTTTACAGTAATGTGTGTGATATCTTGTATTATTTATCATCGAGACAGACTAACACATTTGCCTTTGAGTTATTTTTCTTTGTCAGGTACTCAAAACTGATATGTGTTGAGAAAATGGCAGAGCATCCATACTTCACAAGGTCCAAAGACCCCAAAGATTCCTTCTCCGACCAATGTTCATCAAAAGGCAAAGAAAAAGTGGTTGAAAATGTTGAGAATATTGATTTGACCGAAATTACTGTGAGCGATCCTATCATTGTTGAACATAACAAGTTGATTGCACAATTGTTCCAAAAGATTGCTGAAATGAGGGCCGAAATGGATAAGACCCGAGATTTGACGAATCTGGCTATTGTTGCCAACACTCCTACTCCAGACAATAAAAGACCTCCACTCCATTTTCCTACTTCTGATCCAATATCCGAACATTTTCCAAATAATTCATCCACTTATACGATTCCAAAACCTCCCACCATTGACCTAACCACCCCTAACCCACATCATGCTAGCTCCTCACACCAAAAGTTACTTACTCCTCAAACTCCAAATACCAATTTCCAGAATTTTCCTCCGATCCATCAAATCCCTACTCAAATTGTCCAAAATCCACCTACCACTCAACCCATACCTCTAAAACCCGCATTTCATCTTTCAATATCGCCTGAATTGTACCCTCCATTTACCCCACATTTTGAACCCGAGCATTATGAGAAGAATGGGAAGGAGTGGAGGGTCACAAAAGGAAAGGCTAAGCAAAGCATCATAGAGGAAGTTATAAATGCAATGAATGACGTTCAATACACCTCAGACATTGTGGGGTTGAATTATGAAGATTTGTGTCGTCATCCACATTTGGAGCTTCCAGAAGGTTTTAAATTACCAAAATTTGACACTTTTAGTGGAGTTGAAAATCCTTTGACTCATTTGAGGGCTTATTGCGATAAACTTATTGGAGTTGGGAAAGATGAGGCTTTGTTAATGCGACTCTTTAGTCGAAGTCTAAAAGGAGAAGCTTTGGAATGGTTTATTTCTAAAGAAATTAAGCAGTGGCCAAGTTGGAACGGTTTGGCTAAAGACTTCATCGAAAGGTTTGGTTACAATGTAGAGTTCATCCCTGATCGATACTCTTTAGAGAGAATCAAACAGAATTCTACTGAAAGTTATCGAGAGTATGCCTACCGTTGGAGAAGAGAGGCCGCAAGGGTTAGGCCTCCCATGACCGAGAAAGAAATTATTGAACTCTTCGTGCGCATTCAAGAGCCGGAGTACTACAATAGGATGTTGCTCATTTTAGGAGGAAAGTTCAGTGAGATAGTCAAAATTGGTGAAGCTATTGAAGACGGTCTCAAGACCGGAAAAATCATCCGAATGACTCCACAAGATGAATCCTCGGGACCATTGAGGAGGAAGAGGGAAGATGTTTCCTCTATCTCATTTGAATCAAGCCAAAAATCAAAGAGGCATGCTAGTCTCAAAGTTCGAAAGTCTTTACCATCCAAAATCTACCCTTTATCTCCACAAAATCCTTACCCCATTAAACCAAATTATCAAACTCCATCACCAAATCATCCAAATTACCAAGCTCCATTGCCAAATTACCCAAACGCTCAATCAAGTTACCAAGTTGCATTGCCAAATTACCCAAATGCCCCTCATAGCTACCAAGCTCCACAATACCAAAATTTCCAAAATCCTCCCAGTTACCGCCAAGTACCTCCATCTTCACGAGATAATTACAATCTCTCTTCTCATGAGAATTTGAAGAAACCTTCTCGAGTCTTTACTCCTTTGGTTGAAAGTCGAACCCAACTCTTTGAGAGATTGAAATTGGTTGGTCTGAAACAAACAATTGATCCAAAAAATGTCAATGTCAATTCCAGACTTTACAGGCCCAATCTTCGTTGTGCTTACCATTCAGGAGGTGTTGGACATACCACTGAGGATTGCATCAACTTGAAGCATAAAATTCAGGACTTGATTGATCAAATAATTGTTACTCTTCAAACTGTCACTTCCAATGCCGATGGTAATTCACTGTTGAATCATGAAGGATTCGTTATTAACATGATTGATCCAAAGTTTCAAGCACCTCCACGTCAAAATGCCCCAAACTATCGTCAAATGCCTCCGCCTCAACATGGCCAATATGATCCTCCCCGTCCACATCTTGAGAAGAAACCTGCTCGAAATTTTACTCCTCTCATTGAAAGCCGGATGAAGTTTTTTTAGCGGTTGAGTGCGGCAGGTATTATTTATCCGGTCAAGCCCAAGCCAGTCGATACTAGCTCAAGATTTTACCGAGACGATCGAAGGTGTGCGTATCATTCCAACAGTGTTGGGCATGATACTGAAGACTGTATTAACCTGAAGCACAAGATTCAGGATTTGATCGATCAGAATGTGGTCAGGACCACTGCACCCAACATCCACAATAATCCTTTGTCGAACTATGGAGATGCCACTATCAATATGATAGAGATGGAGGATGAGTGGTGCATAGTAAAGGCGATAGTCCCGATGATTCCTGACAACCTTGAGAAAGTTGTAGCTTCTCTAAGCATAAGTGAGAAACTCAATTTTATGAGCATTACACCTCATCAAGCTTTTGCTTTAGTGTCAATAGAGGGTCATAACAAGAAGGGGATTACTTATGTTCCACCAAAGTTTTTGCCACATTTAGGCCAGTCCTTTATGGTAGAAACATATGCCAATGATGACGGTCTTGCAGAAGGAATTGGGGATCTTTATGAAGAAGGTGATGTTGCACCCAAGAAGATGATCGACACACTAGGCATACGAGACGCCAAGTCAATGGAGCAAATGCTTAATTGGACTTCCACTCCGCTCTTGATTCCTCGCTCATCTTGATAGACAAAAATGAATCTTATGTTATTTCTAAAATTGGTGGTAATTCGAATGAGACCCGGAACCCACCTTTTATGTTATTTTACCTAATTATGTTTTAATTTCCCTCGTAATGTTTTGAAAAAGGCAAAATGGCTCATAGTCATAGCCAAAGTTCGTATTTCCTTATTTTCAATGAAGGCCTCTTCTATTGCGAAAATTTATTTTTCTTGCTTTAATTTTTCTATCTAACGGTCTTTGTTTTTAATTTCTGTAAAAAAAATTAAAAATAAAATAAAATCTGTTAATATCATGTCATGTCACAAGCTGAATGAATAAAATGAGGAAGATGAAGATGAGTTTGAAGAGCATGACGAGGAGATCATGATGTTTGAGCACCTTGTCAAAGATTTGAAACAGTTCGAGATTCAAGGTAAGTCGAATCTGGATAAGACAAACTGTAAATCTAGAAAAGGATGACTGTGTCAAAGAAGTCACAATCCGGGTCCATCTGAAAAAGCTCGAAAAAGAGAACTCAACAGTTTACTTAGAAGATAAATCGATGCATTTGTTTGATCACATGTCGTGGTTGAACATAGACATTCATCTCAAGTTGTCAATCGGCTCAGATATTATCAAGAGCAGTTATATTTGAAGATTTAGAGTTTCTTTTATTTCTTTCCTTGTAATCGCATCGGTTGTTTGTAATCGTCTTATGTTCTGTAGTTAGAAGAATTATTTCTTGTAATGAACTACGTCTGACCTGAATTCTCAAGAATGAGATACGTAGGCGGCCAATGTCGGCTTCGGTCACCCCTTCATATATTTTCAATACTTCCCTTTTGTTATGAACTACGTCTGACCTGAATTCTCAAGAATAAGATACGTAGGCGGCATGTGTTGGCCTCGGTCGATTCCTTATAATAAAAAAAAATTATTTTTGTTAATCCTCGAGAGGGGAAACTACGTTTGACCTGATTCCTGCCTCAACGGGATACGTAGGCGCCACAACGGCTCGGTCATATCTCCCACATGATTTCTATTTTACTTTACAATAGAAACTGGGACAGATATTTTGAGAGGGACTAAAAAATTCTCAAGAAGAAGATTTCTCCAACAAGTCAAGACTGAAGATATATTGAGAGTTGCAACTAGGACATAATTTTTGAGAGGATCTCAAAAATTCTAAAAGTCATATAAATGGTTTAAGATACGACAAGACAATCTAACTGGGACATAAATTTTAGAGGATGACCTCGAAAAATTCTTGAGGATGACCTCAAAAAATTCTTAAGCATCAGTAGAAGCTTGTGGTAAATTTTGAATATCTCGAGCTTGATTAGAAGTTTAAAGTTATTCCAATGATCTCTGGCATCGTTAAAATTGATAGTCAACTGCAGCAATCTCCGACACCTTTGAATTTCAGAGTCGTCTGCAAAACTTTCCGATTAAAGTAGATTTCGGGAGGACCACGTCAAGAACCTCTCAAGCTTTAAGGATTTTTAGAATCCTCCAGAACAAGCTCTTGGACACGTCAAAGTTTGGAACCAAAGGTGTTCATTTAAGCTTGACGTGACATGATACTTGGCAGTGACCTTTCTTAATTATAGTTCTTTGAAAATCTTTTCTTAAAGATTTTATCTACATGTTTCAAATATTTTTGCATAAAATATTTTGACTTGTCTATCGAGAAACAAGAGATCGGAGCGATCAACTGAAGATAGCAAGACAAGTAGCAAGAGTTTGAAGAAGTCAACACATATCAGTTTGTTTTAAAAATTAACAATTTTTCTGTGGATGCAGGTCTATAAGATTGCCTCAAGTTCACCACATTCCTCCATTCAATGAATATGGAGAAGTCAAAAGGGCGAGGAGCTCCCCAAAATTGACAACTTTTCTGTGG
>JAJONZ010020991.1:0-12648 GCA_029582445.1 Solanum paucissectum
TCTAAGCGTGATCTGGATGCTGAGAACCTGAACCTACATCACGAAAAGATGTAGCGCAGAGTATGCGTCAGTACTTGAAAGGTACTGAGCATGCAGGATAGAATACAGCTGAAATAACATATAACTGAACAAAGCAAATAAGCAATGACATAATATGAACATGATATATGTAACAACCCGTATTACGCATATGCTTGTTATATTCTTGTGATACTTGACATAGCCTTATAGTATATGTGAGGGACCATGATTCTTATATGATTAGTGTTGGGTTAAACTAACTCGGAAGGTGATGTGATGCCTTGCACTTTCAGCATGTGTACTGCAAGTTAACTCCAACGGGAGTATTTAAAGAGACAATAAGGTGGTAATTGAGCTTAAAGTTGAAAGTTAAGTGCTAAGTTAAAGCAAAAGAGATCAATATTTAGAAAATGGAATAAAATAAGTGAGTTGCTTGCTTGACTTAACTAGGCTAGCAGGTGACAATGACTTATGTCCAAAGGACCAAGTAGGTGCATCACCTACTTGAGCTATTTGGATCTAGTTAAAAAGGCCAAGGTTTATGGATCAGATTTAAGCCTATGCTAATGGACTCACTTGAAGCCCAAACTAAGTTAAATAAAAGGAAAATGAAATATAAGCCCAGTAGCCAAATCTGTCAAGGCCCAATAATTAAGCCCAAGTGAAAGCAAGTAGGTGCATCACCTAGTTTGACCTTTTGAGCTGCTTGATGTACATAAGCATGTGCATCACCTACTTGACCAATTAGTGGCTGAAGATGAAGTTTTCTAGAGTATATTCTTAAAGGTGAAGAAAGCTCATTATAAGATATATTGACTGCTATTCTCACTTATTTTAACAAACAATATTAAGGATTAACTCCATCTCTCTCTCTCTTCTATTAAGGATTAAAACAACAGCCTTAAAGCTCTTCTAGGGTTCTTGAAGAAACCCTCATCTCTGCAAGACAAGGTAAGTGAAAACACTTATGGATTTAGCTTAATTCTCCCATGGATGATTAGGAAAACATGTTATTCATGCTCAAGTATAAGCATAAAGGCATAATATTTCCAGAAGCTACTGCTCACTTTCTTGGTTATTAAGATACTTTTCTCTTCTTCTTTGGTTTAAGTGTGAAGGGATGTTGAAGTTCTAGAGGAATTCAAGTTATAAGGAGAAGTTGCAGAAATTGGGTAAGGTGACTGCTCCATTTTCTTCCTCCTTATGTATGAGTTTGAGTGAGGAATTATGGGTGTGTTGTCATAAAGAACTCAAAGGGGTGGTGAGTTCAATAATTGGTTGTATGATAAAGAATATTTGAGGTTGTTTTATGTGTATTGTTGTTGGTGCAACTTGGGTAATCTTGGAAAAGGATATATAATGTATGTATTGGGCAGAGAAGAATGGTGTGGTGATACACATTATTTTGAGGGTTGTATGGGCTCATTATCAATCAAGTTAGATACTGTTTTATGATACTCATGGTGTGATAGCTGCTAATTTTAGTTTATCACGACTTATATTGTGGATTAAAACCAAAAAGGGGAGGCTGAATCGTGATAGTTGTATTGGTCAGAGGATAAGGTATGTAAGGCTATTCGATTCAATATTCTTCGGCCTGAAATATGATACTTTCAATTAATATCAATAAGTGAATTTCCTAAGTTCTATTCCTACTACAGGAAACGTAGTGACAGCGTACGATCTCCAAATAGCTAAAAATATTTCCCCCTCTCCTTAGTGTATAGAATTACTTCATTATATGTTCACTACTCTATACTTGTGTAATTATCCTCCTATGTGCTGGTATAGAAATGGTATTTGCAAAAGCAAGTTTGGTGAATCCTCCTCTTAGTCAATATAAGTGAATTGTGTCATTTAAGCTCAAAAGTAATGCATTGATGTTACATAGCTCCTTATGTCATTGTTACTCATGCCTTGAAGTATTATTTTCATGTCTTCTACTACTGGTCCGTAGTTCCAAATATAAAAAATGATTATGACCACCAAAATAACAATCTCAAAGATTAAAGAATCTAAGTGAATCAATCTGTATAATTAAGCTTAGGGGCGAAAGCCTAGCATGAGTCGATCCCAATTGGTATAGAAGGGTGGCAGCTTAGGGGCAAAAGCCTAGCATGGGCCGATCCCAATTTGTGTAATTATGAGGACCGCATCCCAGGGGTTAAAATGTCTAGCATGGGTCAACCTCTTCTACCACTGATCAACTGGTCATTCGTATCACATGCCTTATAAAGATCATAACACATAGAAAGGTAAAGACAAGAATGTACATACATGATCTCACAAGAGTTAACAAATGTGGTCTTCTGTTCTGATTTATGCACACATATATTGATACTTGGTTTCATTCAAACTCTTATTTTATATATGTTATTGCCTTACATATTCAGTACATTTTCTCATACTGATGTCTCTTATGGGGGATGCTGCATTTCATGCTGCAGGCACATGTACTTCAGCTAGTAGATCTCCTCAGTGTGAGCACACAACACTCAGCTACTTTTGGTGAGCTTCAGATTGATTTGGAGCTTTACTGAGTCCTTGGTAGATTTATTTTGGTATTGTATCGTAGTTAAGGGTAAAACGGGGTCTGTCTCGACCTACTCTAAGGTTTTCTATCTTTTAGAGGCTTTGTAGACTTATGTATATGGTTCAGTTGCGTCTTAACAAGTTGTGGCCTCAACGGCCAAGTCTTGTATATAAGTTTTGGGTCTACTTATGTTGGTTTGTATCGATGTATCCTATGTGAACTTGTCACAAGATTGTCATAGTTATGTGCATAGTAAGCACATGTTACATGTTGGTTCTCTCGAGCCTTTAGGGCATCGGGTACCTATCCGTCTTAATGGGATTTGAGGCGTGACAAAAGTGGTATCAAAGTAGGTCATCCTAGGGAGTCTACAAAGCAGTGTCTGTGTAGAGTCTTGCTTATGGATGAGTTGTGCACCACATTTATAAATAGTAGGCTACGGGACATGTAGGAGTTGTCTCCTTTCTTTCATTTCTTAGATCGTGCGATAGAATCAATGGTGTAGGTAAAGCGTATCTAATTTCTGAATTGCTTTATTATAGCAAAGATGCCGGTTACGGGAAGGAGTACAAGTACAGGTAAGCGAGTAGATGTGGCTGCCCAATAAAGGACCATCCAACCACCACCTAATCAAGCTGTTCAAAGTGAAGCCCAAGATGAGTCTCTATCACAAACTTCCCCGACCCTTCCATCTCCAGAAGATCTAAGGAGGGAAGTCGCACCTCAAGAACCCACTATTAATGCTACCGAGCAAGATTTGAAGAATGCAGTCCAATTATTGACTCGTATAGTTGCTGGCCACGGCCAAAGGCAAGAAGGTCTAGTTGCAGGTACTGGTGGTGTATATAGAGCAGCTGGCACGCGGATACTTGACTTCCTTAATTTAGACCCTCCATCATTCACCGGGTCAGATTATATTGATGATCCACAAGACTTTATAGATCATATCTAATGCACTTTCGATGTTATGCATGTAAGTGGTAAATAAGCACTTGAGATAGTAGCATATAGATTAAAGGGTGTGGCTATATTGTGGTATGAAGCTTGGAAGCAATCTAGGGGAACAAATGCACCTTTAGCTACATGGAAAGAGTTCAAAAAGGCATTCCTTGACCATTACCTGCCATTGGAGATCCGAGAGGCCCATGCGGATCAGTTCTTAAATCTCCACCAAGGAAGTATGAGCGTGAGAGAGTACAATCTCAAATTTAATTATTTGTCCAGGTATGCTCCTAATGTAGTAGCTACTATGGAGGATAGAGTTCATCGATATGTGGATAGATTAGATTCATATCTGGTTAGAGATTGTACCATTGCTTCGTTGAATAAAGATATGGATATAGCAAGGATGCAAGCTTTTGCGCAAAAGTTGAAGGATCAAAGGCAAAGAAGAACGACACAAGAGTCAGAAACAGGGCATTCTAAGAGGGCTAGATCCATGGGCTAGTTTACACCATCCCAAGGTGAGTTTAGGCCTCGGTTCTTTAACAGACCGCCTAAGCCATCATCTTTCTACTCTACAACTAGTGCCCCACCTCAGTTTCAAGAGTTTATGGGAAATCAGTTTGGGCAAAGAGGTGAAAGCCAAGGTTCACGAGCAGCGGGGTACCAAGAGTAGGGAAGTATGAGCCAATCAACACCTCCTCGACAGTCTTGTAAACAATGCAGAATAAATCATTTAGGTGCATGTTGGTTTGGGATAAATGTTTGTTTTTGGTGTGGTACACCGGGTCATATGATGAGAAATTTCCCTCATAGGGGTATGGGTGGTGTGGCACAACCTACTAGATCAGTTGATGCATCCTCATCATCAACACCTTCTTTGGGTAGGGGATAGATGCCTACTGGTTGTGGTAGAGCAGCTAGGGGAGCAACTAGTTCTAGTGAAGTTCATAATCGCACATATGCTCTAGGGGATTGACAAAATTTTGAAGCCTTGCCGAATGTGGTTATAGGTACATTGTCCATCTTTTCACATATTGTATATGCATTAATTGATCTGGGGTCTACACTATCATATGTTACTCCATTGATTGCTGAAAAGTTCAAAAGAACACCAGAGTTATTAGTGAAGCCATTTGAAGTGTCTACACCGATTGGTGAGTCTATTATAGCTAGAAGGGTTTATCGTAATTGCATTGTAGCTGTTTGTGATCGTGATACATTGGCTAACCTTGTGGAGCTAGACATGGTAGATTTTGATGTTAAAATGGGTATGGATTGGTTAGCTTCTTGTTATGCCACGGTAGATTGCCGAACTAAGATGGTGGATTTCCATTTTCCAAAAGAGGCAGTCCTTGAATGGAAAGGTAATATTGGGGCACCAAGAGGTAAATTTATTTCTTATCTTAAGGCAAAGAAGATGATGTCCAAAGGATACACATGTCATCTAGTGAGAGTGAAAAATATAGATGCAGATTCACCAACTCTTTAATCCATTCCGGTAGTGAATGAGTTTCCTGATGTATTTCCTGAAGATCTTTAGGGTTTGCCTCCAGAACGAGAAGCAGAGTTTGGTATTGATGTGATTCCAGATACTCAACCTATATCCATCCATCCGTATAGAATGGCCCCGACAGACGTACGGGAGTTGAAGGAGCAATTAAAAGACTTATTAGAAAAAGAATTCATAAGGCCTAGTATGTCCCCATGGGGAGCACCAGTTTTATTTGTACGCAAGAAAGATGGCTCATTAAGAATGTGTATCAACTACCGACAATTGAATAAGGTAACTATTAAGAACAAATATTCCCTACCTAGAATTGATGATTTGTTTGATCAGTTACAAGGTGCTAGGTGTTTTTCAAAGATCGACCTGAGGTCGGGTTATCACCAAGTAAGGGTCAAAGAGAAAGATATTTCCAAGACAGCTTTTCGGACACGGTATGGTCATTTTGAGTTTTTAGTCATGTCATTCGGACTAACAAATGCACCAACAGTTTTTATGGATTTGATGAATAGGGTATTCAAGCCATTTCTAGATGTGCTCGTGATAGTATTCATAGATGATATTTTGGTGTATTCAAGATCGGAAGATGACCACGCTAATCACTTGCGACAGGTTTTACAAATTCTTCGTGATCGTAAGTTGTATGCGAAGTTCTCTAAATGTGAGTTATGGTTGAAATATATGGCATTCTTAGGTCATATTGTATCCGATGAAGGAATAAGGGTTGGTAACCAGAAGATAGAAGCCGTGAAAAATTGGCCAAGATCTACAACGCCTACGGAGATCCGTAGTTCCTTGGATTGGCAGGTTATTACAGAAGGTTCGTTGAAGGATTCTCTTCCATTTTTGGACCCTTAACAAAGCTAACACACAAATAAACCAAGTTTTAGTGGAGTGATGAATGTGAAAGAAACTTCCAAGAGCTGAGGAATAAATTAACTTATACACCTGTATTGGTACTTCCAGAAGGAACAGAAGGGTATGCAGTGTATTGTGATGCTTCGAGAGTGGGCCTAGGATGTGTATTGATGCAGCATGGTAAAGTAATAGCTTATGGCTCAAGGCAGCTGCGGTCACATGAGGAAAATTATCCAACTCATGATCTAGAGCTAGCAGCAGTTGTATTTGCTTTGAAGATATGGCGCGATTACTTGTATGGAGTTCATGTTGACATATACACTCATCACAAGAGTTTGCAATATATCTTTAAGAAAAATGACCTAAATCTAAGGCATCGAAGATGGCTGGAGCTATTAAAAGATTATGACATTGATATCTTGTATCATCCAGGGAAAGCAAATGGAGTAGCTGATGCGTTAAGTCGTAAAATAATGGAAATCACTTATGGGCAGTCTATGGAAAGACAAGGAATAACTAAGGATCTATGTCAACTAGCTAGCTTGGGGGTTCGCCTTCTTGAATCTCCAGACGAAGGGGCTGTTGTGCAAAATGCAGCAGAATCCTCATTAGTAGTGGAAGTGGAAGAGAAACAGTACACTGATCCTATTCTATTACAGCTTAAAGAGAATGTACAACAGGGTATGACAAGGCATTTGAGCTTACACAAAAGGGAGTACTTCGGTGTCAAAACAGATTGTGTGTACCTAACGTAGATGAATTAAGAAAGAGGATTATGATGGAAGCACATCATTCGAGATATTCTGTCCATCCGGGGTCAACTAAAATGTATCATGACTTGAAAGAAATGTATTGGTGGGGGGACATGAAGAAGAACATTGCGGAATTCGTAGCTCAATGTCCAAATTGTCAACAAGTACAAGTAGATCACCAAAAGCCCAGAGGTTATATGCAGTGTATAGAACTTCCAATTTGGAAGTGGGACATGATCAACATGGATTTTGTCACTGGTTTGCCTCGCTTATTTCGGAAGTTTAACTCCATATGGGTAATAGTTGATAGACTCACCAAAGCAACGCACTTCTTACAGGTGAAGACTACTTATACAGCTGAAGAGTATGCAAGGTTGTATATTAAAGAGATAGTTCGACTACATGAAGTGCCAATCTCTATAATATCTGATAGATGAGCTCAATTCACTGCAAATTTTTGGAAGTCATTTCAGAAGAGTTTGGGAACACAAGTGAATTTAAGTACAGTCTTTCACCCCCAAATAGACGGTCAGGTAGAGCGTACAATTCAAACACTTGAGGATATGCTGCGAGCTTGTGTATTAGACTTCAAGGGTAGTTGGGATGATCATCTACCGCTTATTGAATTCGCTTATAACAATAGCTACCATTCAAGTATTAAAATGGCACCTTATGAAGCTTTATATGGTAGAAAATGTAGATCCCCGATTGGCTGGTTTGAAATAGGTGAAACTGCCTTATTTGGGCCAGACCTTGTTCATCAAGCTATGGAAAAAGTCAAAGTGATACTACAGCGGCTAGAAACAGCTCAAAGTCGACATAAATCATATGCGGATGTTAAAAGGAGAGGATTAGAATTTTCTACAAGGGATTGGGTGTTCTATAAGGTGTCACCAATGAAAGGGGTGATGAGGTTTGGTAAAAAGTGAAAGTTGAGTCCACGCTATATAGGGCCATATAAGATTATCCGAAGAATTGGCGAAGTTGCGTATGAGTTAGAGTTATCTCAAGAGCTTTCAACTGTTCATCCGATGTTTCATGTCTCAATGCTTCGAAAATGCGTAGGTGACGCATCTCGTATTACTCATACTGAAGATGTACATGTTACGAGAGATCTCACTTATGAAGAAGTACCTATTGCTATTCTGGATCGACAAGTTAGGAAGTTAAGAAATAAAGAAGTAGCTTCTGTAAAAATATTATGGAGGAACCAACAAGTAGAATAAGTTACATGGGAAGCAGAAGAAGCAATGAAATTGAAGTATCCTCATCTCTTTCAAATCGATGAAAATAATGAATATGCGTAGTTGAGGCATTGACAAGTAAGTATAAGTCTATATGTATTATGTGATTATTAGTAGTACTAACTTAGGCTTGAACCTGTTTGGGCTAGCTAACCATGCTAACATTCGAGGGTAAATGTTTTAAGGGAGGAAGGATGTAACAGCCCGTATTACGCATATGCTTGTTATATTCTTGTGATACTTGACATAGCCTTATAGTATAGGTGAGGGACCATGATTCTTATATGATTAGTGTTGGGTTAAACTAACTTGGAAGGTGATGTGATGCCTTGCACGTTTCATCATGTGTACTGCAAGTTAACTCCAACTGGAGTATTTAAAGAGACAACAAGGTGGTAATTGAGCTTAAAACTGAAATTTAAGTGCTAAGTTAAAGCAAAAGAGATTAATATTTAAAAAATGGAATAAAATAAGTGAGCTGCTTGCTTGACTTAACTAAGCTAGCAGGTGACAAGTAGGTGCATCACCTACTTTGACTTATTGACCAGTCCAAAGGACCAAGTAAGTGCATCACCTACGTGAGCTATATGATTTAGTTAAAAAGGCCAAGGTTTATGGATCAGATTTGGGCCTATGCTAATGGACTCACTTGAAGCCCAAACTAAGTTAAATAAATGGAAAATGAAATTTAAGCCCAGTAGCCAAATCTGTCAATGCCCAATATTTAAGCCCAAGTGAAAGCAAGTAGGTGCATCACCTAGTTTGACCTTTTGAGCTACTTGATGTACATAAGCATGTGCATCACCTACTTGACAATTAGTGGCTGAAAATGAAGCTTTTAGAGGATATTCTTAAAGGTGAAGAAAGCTCAATATAAGATATATTGGCTGCTATTCTCACTTATTTTAACACACAATATTAAGGATTAACTCCAACTCTCTCTCTCTTTTCTCTTAAGGATTAAAACAACAGTCTTAAAGCTCTTCTAGGGTTCCTGAAGAAACCCTCATCTCTGCAAGACAAGGTAAGTGAAAACACTTATGGATTTAGCTTAATTATCCCATGGATGATTAGGAAAACATGTTATTCATGCTCAAGTATAAGCATAAAGGCATAACATTTCCAGAAGCTACTGCTCACTTTCTTGGTTATTAAGATAATTTTCTCTTCTTCTTTGGTTTAAGTGTGAAGGGAAGTTGAAGTTCTAGAGGAATTCAAGTTATAAGGAGAAGTTCCAGAAATTGAGGTAAGGTGACTGCTCCATTTTCTTCCTCCTTATGTATGAGTTTGAGTGAGGAATTATTGGTGTGCTGTCATAAAGAACTCAAGGGGGTGGTGAGTTTAATAATTAGTTGTATGATAAAGAATATTTGAAGATGTTTTATGTGTATTGTTGTTGGTGCAACTTGGGTAATCTTGGAAAAGGATATATAATGTATGTATTGGGCAGAGAAGAAGGGTGTGGTGATACACATTATTTTGAGGGCTGTATGGGCTCATTATCCATCAAGTTAGCTACTGTTTTATGTGACTCATGGTGTGATAGCTGCTAATTTAGTTGATCACAACTTATATTGTAGATTAAAAAAAAGAAAAAGGATGAATCGTGATAGTTGTATTGGTCAGAGGATAAGGTATGTAAGGCTATTCGATTATGACCACCAAAACAACAATCTCAAAGATTAAAGAATCTAAGTGAAGCAATCTGTATAATTAAGCTTAGGGGAAAAAACCTAGCATGAGCCGATCCCAATTGGTATAGAAGGGTGGCAGCTCAGGGGCAAAAGCCTAGCATGGGCCGATCCCAATTTGTGTAATTATGAGGACCGCATCCCAGGGGTTAAAATGCCTAGCATGGGTCATCCTCTTCTACCACTGATCAACTGGTCATTCGTATCACATGCCTTATAAAGATCATAACACACAAAAAGGTAAAGACAAGAATGTAACATACATGATCCCACAAGAGTTAACAAAAGTTGTCTTCTATTCTGATTTATGCACACATATATTGATACTTGGTTTCATTCGAACTCTTATTTTATATATGTTATTGCCTTACATATTCAGTACATTTTCTCATAGTGACCTCCCTCGCGGGGGACACTGTATTTCATGCTGCAGGCACATGTACTTCAGCTAGTAGACCTCCTCAATAGGATCACACGACACTTAACTACTTTTGGTGAGCTCCAGATTGATTCAGAGCTTTACTGAGTCCTTGGTAGATTCATTTTGGTATTGTATCGTAGTTAAGGGTAAGGCGGGTTCTATCTCGACCTACTATATGGTTTTCTATCTTTTAAAGGCTTTGTAGACTTATGTATATGGTTCAGTTGCATCTTAACAAGTTGTGGTCTCAACGACCAAGTCTTGTAAATAAGTTTTGGGTCTACTTATGTTGGTTTGTATCGCTGCATCCTATGTGAACTTGTCACAAAATTGTTATAGTTATATGCATAGTAAGCACATGTTACATGTTGGTTTTTCGGGCATTTAGGGCATCGAGTGCCTGTCCGTCTTAATGGGATTTGAGGCGTGACAATATAGATACTGAATGCTGAGATAACTGAATGCAGTGACCAATTTATAACATGTTGAAACTGAATACTGGATATACTGATAAATGGTCAATGCAATAGAATCTAACTGAATTGTGGGAGCTACTAATAACCGATAATGAAACCACATGAGCTAAATGTGGAGTCCGATGTATACGCCCCATCGAGAGGACCCAATATACCCTGCTAGAGGTATAGAGGCATGCTAGCGTGATCACTGAAATGATGCCCACAGAGGGGACTTACAACCTACGTGGCTAGTAGTTCTAGGACTATTTGGGTACGCTGAACCCTAGTACAACTTGGTATTATGCTACTCCCAATGGATTAAGTAATTAACACATTATGACTGAATTTCTGTAAGTTAATGGATAGCTCGAACTGAACATGCAAACTGAGAATGCAATAATTAAACTAATATTAATGAATTAATAACTGAGGCATGTATAACTGAATAACTGAAATGTATGACCTAGATTGTGTATTTCAAGAACTAAAGAAATACATAGCTAGGGTTCTGGAATTCATGCAATAAACTGAATATTAACGTACTAATCTGATTTGGATCATTCTACAACTAAGAACCCAATAATTCTAACATTCAAGAAACCCTAGGTCTAGTCATAATAAGGGAATCAAGAAACTGACTGAAAACTAGGGACCTAATGGGTGAAAGGAACCCACTAATGAAATTCCACATACCTGGTGACGAATTCCATAGAGAAATCCTTCAATTTCAGGGCTGGAACTGGAGGAAACTTGATGCTTTCTTGAACTAGGGTTGATCTCCTCTTTCTCTTCTTACACTTCTAATTTTCTATGTTTTGATAATGACTTGACTTAGGTAGTTCTAATTATGTTTCTAGGCTTAAATTGACTAAAACCTCATAATTCAGGGTCTAAATGGCGTAGCTTAGGGGTTAAACGAAATAGAAAAATACCAAAAGACCCCCGACTTAACTACCGTCGGAGTGACCGACGGACGGGACTGACGGTCCGTACTGGTCGACCATCGTTCCCAACTAAAGGCTGGAATTTAACTAACTCATTGACGGAGATGACTAACGGGCCGTCAGTCGATTGACGGTCCGTACTGGTCGACTGTCGTTTACGACTGAAGACTGAAAGTTGACTTGCCCATCAATAGAGCTGACTGTTGGGGCCGTCAGTCGACTGACGGTCCGTAGTTGGCTTCCGTTTGTGGCAGCTGCAACTTCTGAAAATCTGGAATTTTTGGTCTGTTTCAGATACAGGTTGTTACATTATCTCCCCCTTGGGACCATTCGTCCTCGAATGAAGACTAAACTAGCTGAAATAGAGAGAAATGGCTGCAATCCCTACAACTAAACACTGAGAACTGAATTTTTGACTGAACTGAGTTCCAAGAACATGCAAATACGCTGAAAATGCAAGTATAAACTGAAGGAACATGATTCTAAGACTGAATTTACATGAATGACTGAAAAACTGAAGAGTAACTATTACCTCAAGCTGGAGTGGAATCGAAAGGAAAGAGGTGAGGATACTTGGCTTTTATGGCTGCTTCTGCTTCCCAAGTAGCTCCCTCTATGGACTGACTCCTCCACCAAACCTTGACTGAAACGACTTTTTTGTTTCTCAACCTTCTAACTTGACGATCGAGAATCTCAACTGGTACATCCTCATATGAAAGACTATCTTTTACAGCCACACTCTCTAATGGCACTATGGATGCTGGATCACCCACACACTTCTTCAAAAGTGAAATTTGATAAACTAGATGCACTGCTGCTAAGTCTGCTGGCAACTCTAACTCATAGCCACTTTACCAATCCTTTTCAAGATCCGGTAAGGGCCTACATATCTAAGACTGAGTTTTCCTTTCTGACCAAATCTCATCACCTCCTTCATAGGTGACACTTTCAGGAAAACCCAATCATCAACTTGAAACTCTAGTTCCCTTCTTCTCACATCTGCATAAGACTTCTGGCGACTCTGGGCGGTCTTAAGTCTATCTCTAATGAGTTGTACTTTCTCCATAGCATAAAAGACTGAATCTGGTCCTATCAAGGCTGCTTCACCTACTTCAAACCAACCAACTGAAGATCTACATCTACGCCCATACAATGCGTCATAAGGGGCCATCTGAATGTTGGAATGGTAACTATTGTTGTAGGCGAACTCAATAAGAGGAATGTGATCATCCCAACTACCCTTGAAGTCGATCACACAAGCTCTCAACATGTCCTCT
>JAJONZ010020993.1:0-11536 GCA_029582445.1 Solanum paucissectum
AATTCTTTGGTGATATGTTGGTTTAGAACTATAAAAGATATTGATTTATAATTAATGGTAAAATTGATTTTAGTTATATGTTACAACCCTATAATGCGTAACACCATAATCTAATCAAGTATGTACCAACTTTTTAGTATCATCAAATTAATTTACACGATGTACGATATAATTTAACCTTGGTGTCAAGTTCAAATAAATTTAATTCAATTTTATCATAACGAATAAATTATAACCAAATAAATTGTAAGAAATAGATTCACACATTGATGATAAAGTTAATTTTTAGTTATATATTTTAACCTATATTGGTGTAAAAAAATACTTTTTAAAAATAATTTAAACAAAAAAAATGAAGGGAGAGAAATAAAAAAGAATAAAAATATTATTGAAAATAAAATGAGGTAAAATATGGTAAAAAAAATAAATAAAGGAGAAAGAGACGAGTGAAGAAAGAGAAATAAGAAAAGGAGAGAATTTTTCTTAAAAAAAAGGTGGAGAGAGAAAAATAGAATTTGTTTATTCAATATTTTAGGAAAAAGATTAGAAAATAGGAGAAGAATCAGGAATTAAAAATATTGAAGGGAGATATTTTAGGAAGGATTTTTTATAAAAAAAAAGAGATTTCTTAGGGACAAAAAAATATTTTTTTTAATTCCTTGGTATTTTTCAATCTTTTTTTTTTGTTCAGTTTTGTAAAGATTTTATTGTTATGTTGGTGAAAATTAAAACTAGCGTTATATAGAAGTAATTTAGGTGCTTAATGTATAGTTAGGTTTTTTCTCCTACTAATGAGGCAAATGCTTGAAAAAAACACTATAATATAATGTTATATGCGGAGATATTTGAGTGACATCAAATATTGGTGTGAATTTATTATCAAGGATAATTGGTTACATATGCAAATAAGAGAAGATTATCTAATCTATTTGCATGTGAAAATATTGTCATTTTATCACATCCTACAAGATAGTGTAACGACCTGATTCTGTCGTTATGGAAAAACCAACGGGAAAATTTTTGGGCCGAAAAACTTTTTGGTAGTAACTTGAGAATTCATAGCCTAGTCCAGATTTTGATGAAATCGGAGTCAGTGAGGTCTAGGGAGATCTAGCAATGAATGAGAGATCTAATTATGAATTTGATCATATGAGTAGATAGCTAAAACATTAAGGAACCCGTACGACTTTACGGAATCAAATTCGAGCAAGTAGAACTTCCAAAACTGATCTTAGCGTGAACAGGTAGTTTCTGAGTGTCATGGGTTGAAGGTGTGTTATGAAATGGGGGTTTGAAACTCTTAATTCGACTCTCTGTTTTCGTGCAAGCCGCTAGGGCAGGATTATTCCCGCCAGGGCGGGACCGCTGTGGCAGGAGAGGGGGATGCCATAACGGGCCAGTCGCGACTTAAGTCGAAATAAACCCCCAAAAACGTTATTTTCTGCAAGTTTCGTTCTTGAGAGCTAGGAGACGACCCCAGATGATTTCTTGACAGTTTCCCACGAATTTTGGTGCTAAAGGTAAAAAATTTACTTCCCTAATCTGTTTTTCGATCCGTAGAACTTAGATTTATGGGTAATTATCGATGTGAGAGGGTTTTGACCTGAAAACGAATGGTGGAAAAAGCCCTAAATTAGGTATAGAGATCTTGGGTTTGGCCTAGGGTTGATAATTTTGATTGTAATCCGGATAATTATGCCTCGTTTATTGTTCCTTGCATTAATTTGTTATTTTTAGACCACGAACAAGCAGAAAGAATCCGAAAGGGGAAAATTCAAGTGCCTTAGGGGATTCAAGTTTGGTTTCGAGGTAGGTGATGGTTTGATTTCATGTTTGTGTGATGTATGTGGGTAATTGCTTCATTGTAATGCATGTATGTATGTGAATGTAGCACTATTGATCAAACCTAATGTAAACGAGTATGAATGAACGATTGTATGCCATGAATCAACACTTGATTGTATGATTATGAGAATGTACATTGTGTTTGTGATTGTGGTATGATGATTGAATCGAGTGTCACGTTCTGACACACTAACTAGGATCGGGTGCCACATTCCGGCACATATAATGGATCGGATGTCACGTACCGGCATACATATTGGAACGAGTGTCATGTTCTGACACACTAACTTGGATCGGGTGTCACGATCCGACACACTAATAGTTTGGGTATGGGTTTCATGAGAGGAACATTAAATTGGATTCCGTGAGAGGATCATTGAATTGTGATGTGTATCTACTTGTGATGATTACGTTTATATCTAATGGTGGTTGATATTGAAAGACTGTTTGTTGCTCTAAAATCATAACCAATGTGTTTACTTTCTATCCATGTCATGTTTACT
Organism: Solanum paucissectum; assembly: GCA_029582445.1. Classification (NCBI taxonomy): domain Eukaryota; kingdom Viridiplantae; phylum Streptophyta; class Magnoliopsida; order Solanales; family Solanaceae; genus Solanum; species Solanum paucissectum. The sequence continues at coordinate 2,349 of JAJONZ010020993.1, forward strand.
TTGTGGTGACTGCCTATATTTGTTGTGTTTATTGGAATAGATGCGTAATCATACCAGTACATTGTGGTTGTGTACTGATACAACATTTGCTCGTTCTTTGTTGAGTACAAGGCATCTTCAGGCGGCTTTGATAGACCTCAGCTAGGAGATCAGTGATCGAGACCGGATTTCAAGGGTGAGCCAGTTCTTTCAAGTTGCCACAAAATCCTTCATTTTTTTTAGTCCATTCTCTGTAGACTCAAACTATTGTTAGATGTTCCTTATGCTTAGTTTTGGGCTGTACCCATTTCCTTAAACTTGTTGAATTTTGATGTTTGGGTACAATGACTTTCAGGTTCTAAGGGTTACACTTCCGCATTAGTTTGGTTAGAGTTTGTTAAATCCTTTGGAGTTTATGAGAACTCTATATAATTTCTGCATTTAAATCTGCTTCCGTATCTTTAAATGCCTAGTTTTTCATTAAGTTGTTAGCTGAGTTGTAGTAGTGGTTCTCCCACCGGAGGGTTAGTGTAGGTGTCAGTTATGACGGTCTGGGTCGTGACAAAGTTGGTATCAGAGCTCTAGGTTCGTTGATCTTATTGTACTAAAACGAGTCTAGTAAAGTCTTGTAGAATGATACGGAGACGTCTGTACTTTTCTTCGAGAGGCTATAGGACTTTTGAAAAAACACACTTATTTCTACTTCTTTCGTGCTATGAATTGAATCCAATTGGTATCTAGGTGATACAAATTGGTATCTAAATTCCTTCACTCTATGTCGCATCTGGTTAGTAATTGAGTTGTAAAGGTGGAAACACCAACACCAACAATAGAAAATGTGTCATTGGAAATAAGTATGTTTCTCTGACTCGCTGTGGGCATGTAATGACTAGAGACAAACATGAGGTTTTATTATGTTCTTAACGTTGAAAGTCTCATTCTTCATGGGTACGGAATATGAAGATGTTTAAGACTTCCTTGTTGATTGTTAATACAGTGGAGAGATTTGGGGTTCAGTTTGTGACATATCAATCCCAGAGAGACCAAAATGTGGTGGTAGTCTCATTTTAGTGCTCACTAGTAAATGCACTACTCATGACTTGGGAAATATTTTATAGCTTTCTGTATGGAGAAGTATATACCCTGAACTTTGAGGGATAGGATGAGAGATGAGTTCCTGAACATAGAGAAAATTTGTCGCTTTGTGAAGTGATTAAGGTTAGATTTACATATTCCAGCTGATAGGTGACAACATTCAAGAAGTTTTGTAAGGGACAACTGGATAATGAACACCATTACTTTGGAAATTGTATTTAGTATTGTTATCATAACATGTATGGGTTGCTTAGTAAATGATGAAATTATGTTGCGACAATTGAAGTTAGAATATCTATTATGATTTCCTAGATTTAGTGTATATAAAAAAGGGTCATGATACGACTACCTCAATAACAACAATGTTTACTTGGTCAAGTTATTAAGTGTGTTAAAATTATGGAGAACCTGTGCAAATGAGGAAGAAATCAGCGTGGTCATGGAGCCCGGGGAAATGGTAGTGTAGGTAGGGTAGTGCCGCCAGGCAAGAAGATTTCCCGTCAAGATGACAAGGCTCAATTTTATGCCTTTTCGGGTAAGACCAAGGCTGAGGTTTCTGATGCAGTGATCACATGTGCTATTCTTGTCTGTGACTGGATGGCTACTGTCTTATTTGATCCGGGTTCTACTTATTCATATGTGTTAGTTCAGTTTGCCTTGGAAATTTGATATGATTTGTGATGTACTTGATGCCCACATCCATGTTTCTACCCCAGTTGGAGAGTCTGTCATAGTCACCCATATGTATCGTGATTGTCTTATTTTATTTATGGGTTTTTCAGACTTGGGCTGACTTGGTTATTTTGGATATGACTGACTTTGATGTAATCTTAGGCATGACTTGGTTGTCCCCCTATTTTGATGTCCTTAATTGTAATGCTAAGTCTGTGACTATAGAGATCCCTGGTAGGGAAAAGTTAGAGTGGGAAGGGGTGTACAATCCTAAGCCAACTAAGATCGTATCCTCTATTCGGGCTAGGAAACTGGTGGGGCAGGGAAGTTTGGCATATTTGGCTCATAATTGAGATGTTAAGGTTGAGTCTCCCTCTATTGAGTCTATTCCGGTAGTGCCTGAATTGAAGGAAGTGTTTCCTACTGATTTGCATAGTATGCCTCTGGATAGAGATATAGATTTCTGCATTGATTTGGAACCTAGTACTCGCCCCATTTCCATCCCTCTGTATCTTATGGCTCCGATAGAATTGAGAGAGCTTAAAGCTCAAATTCAGGAGCTTCTTGATAAAGGTTTCATCTGTCCTAGTGCTTCCCCGTGGGGTGCTCCTGTCTTGTGTGTTAAGAAGAAGGATGGTAGTATGAGGACTGTTGATTTTATCTTAAGACATAAAGGAATAGATTGATACCGGAATGACAAGCTTATGGATAAATAAAGTTTCATTGAGTATACTTAGGTAAAGGAAATTGATGATTTTAGTAAGAAAGTGCGTATAAAATTGGGCTAGTCCTTTGAATTTGATGAATATACCCGAGTTTGAGGTGTCATGTCGATGAAAAGGTTGATTTCGTGGTGATAGTCAAGGCTGACTGAGCATAATGATAATAAGAGTTCGTGATGGATTGTGATGGGATGCAACTAAATAATAAGATTATGGGTAAGCGAATTTTGTATAGTAATTACGACTAGCGAGTATCTAAGGTCGTGGTTTTCTAATATTTGGTGAGTAACGTGATAGTATTGAAGGTTTTAAGAGATGGTGGGACACCACTCGAATATAATTTAAAAGAGCTAGAGTCATAATGAAGAAAAATAGTGGGATGTAGTTACAGCCTTTAGAGAGAGGCAAGAGCAAGAATACTTTATTTGATTGCAAATGCAAAAGAGGTATATTCAGAGGGGTAGATAATTGGGTTCAGAGACGCGAGATTTCATTCATTTTATTGTGGCTATGGTAATAGTGTCACGGGTCCATCAGATTGGTTAAAAACTATGGGAAAAAACTTGAGAAATGAGTGTACAGACATTAGCTCGAGTGTGATGATAAATGTTTTTGTTATGTTTGAGTTTAGTAATGAGTACGATTGAATTTTTAGCGAAGGATGTTGTAAGATCGATGGAGAGGCGATCAATGATAAGTGAAGATCCATGAATTCATAAAACTCTTCAAGGTATAAGCTAATGTTAATAGATCAGGGGATTGTGTTTTACGGTTGAATTTACAATTCAATTTTTTCATTGTAAGTTTACATTTGTGGTGATATATTTTGTCAAGATACGAATTTGTAAGGTGAGAAATGATCAATTATATCAGGTATTGAGCATGTGAAAGGACTTACACCTGGTGTGAGTCGTAAAGTTTATTACTTTTGATTGTTAAAGTACCTAAGAAAGGTTTTCATTTAAAAGTGTTGGTTTAGAGTAAGGTAAATAGTCGGAGTATTCATGATGGTTGTTAGTATTGAGAGTGTGGACTTCAGTAGAATGATGTGGAGTCAACTCAATAAAAATGACCGGTATCGACTCTTCAGAGGAAAACCTTTCGTGTTATTCCGTGAAATTCTTATGTGACCATATATTTCTTTTGTCGCATGGTGGTGAGTAGGTTTCACTAGCCATACTCACGTGTGTTTTCACTTTTGTGGGTGGATTCCTAGTGGTGGATCAGGGGTACCAATCCTGCGATGTTCTCTTGGTTGAGTGGGATGATTAGGAAGATTTGGTTATTCCAGATGACATATTTGGTGTTGTTTTGAAGTTAAAGTATTTCAGTGGTTTTACATGTACCACCTTGCTTATGAGAATTCATAGAAGAGCTACCATGCGTAATTATGGTTGTCCGACAATTTTAATAATCATCTTGTCGTCGAGGTCATGTAACGATTATGTGTGGTTGAATGTGGGGATCATTGGGTCCAATTCTACTATTTTTAAGGGTAATCTACAATCACAATTGCTAAAGCTAGCATTTCTATAGTGTTGTTAAGGGATTTGTATGCTTAGGCATACCCCTCAATGCGTATCGGATGTTTAAAGACCAAATTTTTATAACTTAAGCTCATGAAAATTTATGTTGGGAGATGGAGATGTTGATAAGAACTATGATTGTTGGGTATTATGAGTGTGCGTTGGTTAGTTCAGGTTCACTTCTAATTGTAGCGAGTATTGATTTGGAATTTTATCATGCTTAAGTGCTAAAGGATTCGTCCGGATGATTGTGTCAAGGTCCTTGATAATATATTGCAGACGTGTGTACGATCAACTTTGGTGGTTGTTGAGAATCGCTTTTGTTGTTAATTGAGTTTACATACAATAATATTTATCACTCGAGTATTGAGATGACTTCATGAGGCATTGTATGGGAGGATGTGTAGGTATTCAATTGGTTGGTTTGAGGTTGAAGATGTGAAACCTTTAAGGGGTCGATTTGGTAAAAGATGCTCAAGATAAGGTCAGAACCATCCAAGCTAAGCTTCTAGCAGTCCAGAGTCGATAGAAAAAGTATGCAGACCGTAAGGTGAGGGACATGGCCTTTCATGTTGGTGAACAAGAAGAAGGACATGCGAGACAAATATCCCCAGCTATTCGACGATTCAGATACTACTCTACTCTTGTTTTAGCCCTTTTCTCCTAGTTTGTCACTCGAGGACGAGCGATAGGTAAATTGGTATCTATTATAACGACTTGATTTCGTCGTTATGGAAAAGCCAACGGGGAAAATTTGGGCTGGAAAACTTTTTGGTAGTAATTTGAGAATTCCTTGCCTAGTCCAAATTTGGACGAAATTGAAGTCAGTGAAGTCTAGGGAGATTTGGTAATGAATCATAGATCTAATTATGAATTGGATCATATAATTAGATAACTAAGACGTTAAGGAACCCGTACGACTTTACGTAATCGAATTCGAGCAAGTAGAACTCCCAAAACTGATTTTAGCATGAACGAGTAGTTTTTGAGTGTCATGGGTTGAAGGTGTGTTGTGAATTGGGTTTGAAACTCTTAATTCGACTCTCTGTTTTCGTGCAAGCCGCTAGGGTAGGATTATTCCCGCCAGGGCGGGGACGCTGTGGCGGGATGGGGGCTGCCATAGCGGGTCAGTCGCGACTTAAGTAAAAAATAAACCCCAAAAACGTTATTTTCTGCAAGTTTCATTCTTGAGAACTAGGAGACGACCCCAGGTGATTTCTTGACAGTTTCCCACTACTTTTGGTGCTAAAGGTAAGGATTTTACTCCCCTAATCCATTTTTCGATCCGTAGAACTTAGATTTATGGGTAATTATCGATGGAGAAGGGTTTTGACCTGAAAACGAATGGTGGAAAAAGCCCTAAATTGGGTATTGGGCTCTTGGGTTTGGCCTAGGGTTGATAATTTCAATTGTAATCTGGGTAATTAGGCCTTGTTTATTGATCCTTACATTAATTTGTTGTTTTTAGACCACGAGCAAGCGAAAAGAATCTGGAAAGGGAAGATTCAAGTGCCTTAGAGGATTCAAGCTTGGTTTCGAGGTATGTGATGGTTTGATTTCATGTTTGTGTGATGTATGTGGGTAATTGCTTCATTGTAATGGATGTATGTATGTGAATGTAGCACTATTGATCAAACCTAATGTAAATGAGTATGAATGAACGATTGCATGCCATGAATCAACACTTGATTGTATGATTATGAGAATGTACATTGTGTTTGTGATTGTGGGATCAGGTGCCACGTTCTGACACACTAACTGGGATCAGGTGCCACGTTCCGACACATATATTGGATCGGATGTCACGTACCGACATACATTTTGGAATGGTTGTCACGTTCCGACACACTAACTTGTATCGGGTGGCATGATCCGACACACTAACAGTTTGGGTATGGGTTTCATGAGAGGACCATTGAATTGGGTTCCGTAAGAGGACCATCGAATTGTGTTGTGTATCTACTTGTGATGATTACGTATATATCTAATGGTGATTGATATTGAAATATTGTTTGTTGCTCTAAAATGATAACCAATATGTTTACTTTATGTGCATGTCATGTTAACTTTGTGGTAACTGCTTATATATGTTGCGTTTACTGGAATAGTCATGTGATCCTACCAGTACACTGATTGCTTCTCTCTTGGACTTGCTCGTTCTTTGTTGAGTACATGGCATCTTCAGGCGGCTATTGATAGACCTCAGCTAGGAGATCAGTGATTGAGACCGGATTTCAAGGGTGAGCCAGTTCTTTCAGGCTGCCACGAAATCCTTCATTTTGTTTAGTCCATTCTCTTCGGACTCAAACTATTGTTAGATGTTTCTTATGCTTAGTTTTGGGTTGTACTCATTCCTTAGACTTGTTGAATTTAGATGTTTTGGTACAATGACTCTCAGGTTCTAAGGGTTAAACTTCCGCATTAGTTTGGTTAGATTTTTGTTAAAAACCTTTGGAGTTTATGGGAATTCGAACTCTATATAATTTATGCATTTAAACATGCTTATGTATCTTTAAATGCCTAGTGTTTTGTCAAGTTGTTAGTCGGATTGTAGTAATGGTTCTCCCACTGGAGGGATAGTGTGAATGTCAATCACGACGGTGTGGGTTATGACAGATAGTCAATCATTAATACTAACAAAGCAAGTTACTCAACATCTAAAATATGTGTGATTTTATTTAATAAGACCAGTACAATATTATATGAAGACGATATTGCTTGCGTAACTCAATTGAACAAAGAATATATGGTAGAAAACAAAATAAAATATATTTGTCAAAGTTTATTTTAGACACGATTTTTAATAATATATATACAAGATTGGAATATGTAGTCTTTGAGAAATAATGCTATGTTTTCAGCAGGAGGAGTAACATTACGCATTACACTCTTTTTTTCTTTGCCAAGTTGTCCCATAAGATTTTTCTGAAAAGTTTTTAACATCGCAGTAAACAATGTGTATTAAAAAGATATATACTCTTTTTCGTTCATTGAATTTTTTTTCTCACGTGATTTTCTCTAGTTAAATTTTAATGAAGCACATTATCGATCAAAATATAGACATCCAAGGGGGTATTATGAAACTTATTAGGGATGTCCATTACTCAAGAAATAAATCCTCCACTACTCTTCCCTATAATGATATTAACTTTCACACCTCCATTACCTTTCCCTTTGATCTTTACCCATAGTATTTTACACGGTTATTAAGAAATCATTTATAGATTGAATGTAAAGTTGATTAATCTATTAATGATTTCTTAACAATCATGTAAAATAGAAAGTGTCCATCTAATATGGGACGAATAGAGTAACTTTCATGGTTTTATGACTAACCTTTTATATGTCTCTATATATGTAGCACTACAAATAAACGTATATAAATTCATATTATAGATACTTGAAGATTTGAACAGCACTTAAAAGAATTTTTAGAAAAAAACTCTCATATCTTGTCCCTCTCATTTCTTGTTTACTTTCTTTCTTTCTTCATATTGGTACGCTTTCATCTTCTTATTTTATAATATATAATAATATTTTTAAAGTTTATATACGTGTAATCTTTTGACAAAGGAATGACAATTGACACAAGAGTTGTTCCATCATTGCTACACTGTTTTCAACTGCTGAAAAATAGTTTTTAGTACTACCCAAAAATTCTTATTTTTCTTCATTACAATTTGACTAAACACATTAAATTTTTAATACTTTTTGACTTTCCAAAAGCTTGATCATATAGATTTTAAATCTCTAGGTTGGCCAAGATACCAATTGTCAGCTAATTAATCCCAACTCTTAAGTTCTTATAGAAAATTCCAAAGTAGCTAGTCTAGCTGATAATTAAAAATTGTCAAAAATATGTGGACGCCTACTAGTAGCACTTGTAAGTTTGGCCTTGCTATAACAACTTGAATTGCATGCTGTGATTATTGAATTCAAAGCTTGGAGTCTAGAAATTGGACGTAAGTCATGTTTTGGGTAAGAGAAATACATTTGAATTCAAAACTAATATTTGAGCCATTCCTTGTAGTTATTATTATTATTGTGTCCAATATAGACCTGACACTAAATATAAATTTTTATCACCAGAAGTAAATAACTAGTGACGAATTTCAGGTTATAGCTAATAATTTTGTAGCTATATATCATATTTGTTGTATTGTGTCATGTCCCCTCATGATGTGTGTTTCTTAATAACCTTTAATTTGTTGACTACTTAAACATGAGTTTTGCATGGAATGACTCTAATTATTTGTAGATCGAGTATAAAGAAAGATGTTTTACGCAAGCATCGTCCATGTATTAGTATAAATATTATAGTTTTTTCAATATAATAAACTCAGCGTGTATCTATTTATTTTTTATGATAAAATAAAGATATTTATATAGATTTGTTTTAGCCCAAATCAACTTATGATAAGAGTGACAGACACGAAAACACCTAGGCAAATAGTTTTGAATATGTATTACTCCTTTTTTAATTTATTATACAATAAATCCTTTTTTTTAATACATTAAAAGTCAAATGTATAGCTGGATATAGAGGAAGAAAAGAACAATTTATCTTACTATTCATAGTATTCAATTGATCTTTATCCAAAGGAGCTTTATGTTACTACTCAACTCATCTCGAGATAAACAAATTTAATTTGATTGAATTGAATCATAACCATCATTGAATAAACCCATTTTAATCAATTCAAATTGGCATTAAAATTGATGTCCCCGTATCTGTCAGACTGTCACATTCTAAGTAACCTTTTTTTAAAAATTATTATCATTAATATTAGAATAATAATAATCTGAGACCTGGCGGTAGTCCGCCCAGTCGTAGATCAAGCAATTCAATATCCTTAGCGGTAGCTCAGCTACATAAGAATTAAATTATAAAGAAATCTGAAAATAACCTTGACTGTATGGTAATGCCTTTTACCCAAGCATGGGGACTGTCAAGAACGAATACATATTACTACTGAGCCCATGTATCTGAAAGTTCTAACCGGGTGTAGCGCCCTTTTTCTCTTTTCGGGCTAAGACCACGGCTTATCAGACGAAGTCACAAAGACAAAGCCAATAGTAATAGTATTATTCTGACCGTTCCACCATCTCGGAACCAAGCCGAAGTTAGTTAGAGATTTTTCTATAATGAAGTAAAGCTAGATCTGTTCATGGATTATATAAGAGAAGTTAGTTA
>JAJONZ010020995.1:0-14741 GCA_029582445.1 Solanum paucissectum
ATCAATAATCTATTCACAACTTCATCATCATCATAAACCTTAGGTCACAATTGCCCATTCAAGGCCAACATCCAATGTAACACAATTGACCATCAATTCCTCATAATTCAATATATAACAATACATAAATCAATAGCCCATAACATTCTACACATTAATATCACATTATTAGCTCATAATCAATAGACCCACTTTAGACCCAAAATTAGGGTTTCAAGATATGCAAGGGTTCATGGGGTTTTTACCTTTAAACCATCAATAGTAACATAAATCATCATTTGAAATACTTTCATGCAAGAACCCAATATTAGAATTGAAATTGGGTTTTTTAGTGTTTTTGAAAAACATTGAAATCACTTTGATTTGGCTCTTTGATTGAAAGGAGAATCAAAGATAAAATCCCCATACCTTTGTGATTAATTTCCTTAGAATTTGAAGGATAAATCAGTAAAAACCCATCCCCTAGCTTGAAGATTCATCAATGGCTTCCATGGAGTTCTAGAGAGAAAATTTATTTGAGAGAAAAGGTTCACTTTGAAGAATGGGGTCTTATTCTAGGTCTTGGGGTTTTATCCCACTTAAAATACCCTAAAATAGGTAGAATAACCGATTATAATAATTCCCCAAAGTACCCAAAGTACCCCTCACTTAGTTGGACCCTTTTAAACAAGTCAAACTTGAGTTCTATTTTCGCAGATTTCGCCGGGAAACAAGTCTGCGACGCGGAGGTGTTCCCACAAGTTTTCATAAATTAAATTCCGAGACAGTATAGTCCGCTATGTCTCCGCGTCGTGGAGACACTTTTTGTCCATAGGTGGAGCAGGTCCGCGATGCGGAGCTACTCCCTCTATGCATAACCTGCAAGCTGCCTTGGCAGCTTGCTTGTCCAAGGTTGGGGTCCTCGTCGGGGACCCTTAGGGTGGTCCCGGGGAGTCGTATTCAAACATTTTGACCCTAAAAACATTTATTAACACACTAGGGTCACCTCCACTGATTTTAGACTCCAAAGAACACATAAAAAACATGCAAGACTCACTAGAACACACTAGCACGCAAACGACTAATTTTTGAACGTCTCTTTGACGTTTGACTTCAAAGTCAACTAAACTGACCTATGAAATCATTTTCAAACATTTATACAAGTTTATCAACTATTAACACGCATGTGAAGCTCTAATTATCCTATTTCATTTTGAGGGGTGTTACAATTGTGCTATGGTTTCCTTCCTTGTTAGTATTGATTAAAGGTGAGAGATACCTTTGGTTAGGAGAATTAAGTTAAGGATGAAATCCTAAGATGGTAAGTATGTATGATGGCCTAAGGTGGTACTTAGTGTGAGTGAGATTATGGGGTCTTAGTCATACATTGCACAAGTATGACTTGAAGCTACTTATGAGAGTCTAAAGCTTTACTAGTTGTATGGACTATGTTTAGGATGACCGAAAAGGGATACTTAGCTTGGATGGGATTATGGGGTCTTGTCCATGCCTTGCACAAATATGCTTTGAGTTTACTTGAAATGGTTCTCTTATAAAGTGAAAGAGTACAGATGAAGAAATGTTTATATGATGCTAATGTTGGATACTTTACTTATGGTTATGATATTGTCTCTTATGGTTATAGTTTACGTTTCATGAAGTATTTGAATATTCTTGTGGTTTATGTCTTATGTTGACTAACCCTTATGATATTAAGATCTTATGATGTTATGCTAGCTAGGATATTTAGTACATTTGTACTAATGCATACTCTGCCTACATTCTCATCAAATGTAGGGTTTGGAGATTTGAGTTCCATTCTTAAGTATAGGTTTCTAAGGAGCAAGGAGTTGAAGATTTGGTTGAGTCCTCATAGCTTCGAGGACAAAGCCACTATTTCCTTTGTGTCTTTTATTTTCATGTCATGAGACTATTTTATGGGCTGTGTCCCAAAGGTTTTAATTCAAAGTTGAGTTTAGATTCCGCTTGCTTTTATAAAACACTTCGATTCTATGGTTAAAGTTTTAAAAATTTTCCGTACTTTTCTTTTATCTTATGCTATGAATGATAAGGGCTTGTATGAGTCCCCTACGGGGTCAAGTACGACGTGTCTCTTGTAGGGTGTACCCGTGGGTCATAACATCATGGATCTCAATTTCTTACTAAAAAAATTCCTCAAATTCTGGGACTCACCTAGAGAACCTACTTATGACTCGTACATATAGGTCGATGGACCATCCTAGTGAATCGTCAGAAAAGTAATCGAACTTAACATTTTTGGATCTTTGAAGTCCCAACCACGGAAACTGACCTATTTTCTATGTGTTAGTCCACTGGCCGTAGGTGGATCCATCAGAACTAGTACTAGATCTAGAAGAAAGTTGTAATTCTACCTTTTTAGAATCTGAGTTGTTACATGACATTTCTCTCTTAATGATCAAAAGAGGAGAACCTTAAGGAAAAGTCTACGGAGGCATAGAGGTCCAAAACCGGTGATTGTGACTTTTCACATTCGAGTTGCGATGAACATGGTTTTTTTAAATTTTGACAAAGGTTCTCTGGTCAAGCTTCCCCTAATGCTTCGACTCATAAATTAAACAATGATTGGGTGTCTAACCCTTAACCTCTGGGAGGAAATGGTCGTGGATCTTTATTGTCTACTTGTACTAGGTGTGGAAGAAATCGTGAGGGTAAATGCCTAGACGGATATAATGCATGATTTTTTGTTGCAAGACGGACCATAAGATAAGGTATTTCCCCTCATTTTCTAATAATGAAGGAGATAATCATCGACGATGTCAACCTTACCCTTCGTCAGGTTCTAGTGGGAGTCATAAGTAAAACAAATATTATGCACTTCAAACTCTCCATGAGCAAAAGGGTTCTTACGATCTGGTTACAAATATGTTGACAGTGTTTCATCTATATGTTTATGCTTTGCTTGATCCCGGTACTACCTTTTATTTTATAATGCCATATGTGGCCATAATGTTTGACCTTCTTCTAGATGTGTTGTGCCACCCTATTTTGTATCTACTCCTATTGGTGAATCTACTGTGGTTAAGAGAATATATAGAATGCGTCCTGTCTCCTTATCCCATAGATTCACTCATGTTGATCTTGTTGAGCTTTATATGTTATATTTTGATGTTATTCTTTGTATGGAATGGTTGTATTCATATTATTCGTCTATTGATTGTAGAACTTCAGTAGTCAAGTTTGAGTTTCCAAATGAACTCATCCAAGAGTGGGAAGAGGGAAATTTTATGCCTAAGGGTCAATTGTCTCTTATCTTAAAGTTAATAAAAGGATTTCTAAGGGTTGCATGTACCATTAGGTATATGGATTTTGAAACCCCTACTATTTAGTCGGTCCCCATTGTTAACGAGTTTCTGTAAGTTTTTCCTAATGATTTACCCGGTGTTCCTCCTAGAAGGGAAATAGACTTTAGTATTGATCTTCTCCAAGATACGCGGCCTATCTGTATTTCTCTTTATCGTATTGACCCGGTAGAACTTATAGAATTAAAGGAGCAATTGAAAGATTTGTTATATAATTGTTTCATCCGACCAAGTATCTCTCCATGGGGTGCTCCAGTTTTGTTTGTTCAAAAGAATGATGATTCGCTTTGTATGTGTATTAACTATTGGAAATTGAACAATGTAAACATTAGGAACTAATACCCTCTTCCAAGGATAGATGATTCATTTGATCAACTAGAAGGAGCAAGTTACTTCTCTAAGATTGACCTCCAGTAGGGTAATCACCAATTGAGGATGAAGGAAGATGACATTTAGAAGAAAGCTTTTCGATCTTGGTATGGTCATTGTGAGTTTTTGGTAATGTATTCTGGCTTAACTAATGCTCCGACTGCATTAATGGATTTGAAGAACATGGTGTTTAGATGATAACTTGACATGTTTGTGATTGTGTTTATCAGCAATATATTTATTTACTCAAAGAGTGAGGATGATCATATTGATTATTTAGGAATTGTGTTGCAAGTCCTCAAGGACCAACAACTCTTTGTAAAATTTAGTAAATGTCATTTTTGGTTAAGATCCGTGGCTTTTCTAGGCCACACTATTTTCGGTAAGGGTATTAAGTTATATCCTAAGAAAATGGGATGCGGTTAAGAGTTGGCCTAGACCTCTATCCACTTAAGATATTCAATGTTTCTTTGGTTTGGCTGGTTACTAAAGGAGGTTTGTTGAAGAGTTTTGTTTGATTGCCCTTCCATTGACTGAATTGACCCAAAATAAGATTATGTTTGTATGGGTTGAAGCTTGTGAAAAGAGTTTTGAAGAAATGAATGATAAACTTACCTATGCTACGGTGTTAACTTTAGAGGAAGGATCAGATGGATTTATGGTTTATTGTAATGCTTGAAGAGTTGGACTAGGGTGTGTTCTGATGTTGAATAGGAAAGTTATTACTTATAGTTTACGACAACTTAAGATTGATGAAAAGAACTATCCTACCCACGATTTGGAACTAGCAACAGTTGTTTTCTCCTCAATGATTTAGAGGCATTACTTATATGGTGCTCATGTTGATGTTTTTACCGACCACAAAAGTTTGCAATATGTGCTTAAGTAGAAAGATCTAAATTTTCGCCGAAAAAGGAGGCTTCAGCTACTAAAAGAAAATCACATCACTGTCCTTTATAACCCCGACAAGGCGAATGTGGTGGTGGATAATCTTAGTCAGTTATCAATGGCTATTGTTGCTCATGTATAGAATGATAAGAACGAGTTAGTTTAAGATGTTCATAGATTTGCCCGATCGGGTGTTCGCTTGGTTGATTTCACCAAAGGCGGTGTTATATTACATAACGGTTTAGAATTGTCTCTCGTGTCAGATGTGAAAGCCAAGCAAGGTCATAACTAGAATTTTGTTGAATTGAAGGAAATGGTGCTTAAAAAATTCATTGAGGTTTTCTCCCAAGGGGGAGATGGTGTACTTTCGTATCGAGTTCATTTGTGTGTTCCTAGAGTCGATGATTTGAGGGTGCAAATTTTATCAAAAGCCCATAGTTCTCGTTATCCCATTCACTCCCACCAAAATGTAACATGACCTGCAGTGGTATATTGGTGGAATGGGATGAAGAAGCATATTGAAGAATTTGTCGCCAAATGTCTGAATTGTCGACAAGTAAATGTTGAGCATCAAAAGTCAGGAGTTTTATCCAAAGATATTATTATTCCTACTCGGAAGTAAGAAGATTTGAATATGGAATTTAATGTGAGTTTACCCCGCACCCGGTGACAACATGACTCGATTTGGGTTATTGATGATAAAATGATGAAATCAACTCATTTTATTCCTGTCAAGGTTTCTTATTTTGTGGAGGACTGTACTAAGTTGTACTTGAAGGAAATGTTTAGTTGCATGGAGTTCACTTATCCATTATTTCCAATTGTGGTAACCAGTTTACTTCTTAATTTTGTAACTTTTTATAAAAAGGCCTTGGTACATGTGTTAAGCTTAGTCTGGCCTTTTATCCGCAAACAAATGGGAAAGCAGAGCATACTATCCAACATTCCAACATTGGCATGGCTCAATTTTAGAATCTTTATGGTTTGTGGTGTAGATCTCCTATTGGTTGGTTTGAAGTTGGTGAGGTGATTTGATAGGTCCCGAGTTGGTACATGAGACTATGGAGAATGTTTGGTTTATTAGAGAAAGGTTAAAAACATCTCAAACAAAGGGAAACTTAGTCCCCATTATGTGGGCCCATGTTAGATTTTGAGGCATCTTGGTAAATTTTCTTATGAACTTGATTTGCCTAATTATTTGACATTGGTACATCCTATTTTCCATGTTTCCTTGCTTAAGAAATGTGTTGGAGATCTGACATTCATTGTTCCCTTGGATGGTTTGGGAGTTACGGAGAATATTTATATGAAGAAGTTCCGATGAGATTTTAGACCGGCAAGTTAAGAAGTTAAGAGATAAGGAAGTTTCTTCCGCAAAAGTTATTTGGAGGAATCATTTAGTTGAGAATGCAACTTGGGAGGCCGAGGTGGATATGAAGTCTCGTTACCCTCATCTCTTTCCCTCTCACCTCACACTAGCTTGATGTATTTAGTCCTTCATGGTTCATCCTTATGTTATAGTCATTCTCATATTTCCTCATGCATGCATGCTCATAAAAACATGATTTTTGAGAAAAATAGTTAACTTGATTGATTTCTCCATATATATGTGCATTTGAGTATGAATCGCATATAGGCCTTATGAAATGATGTTTTGAATATACTTTAGCTTGGAGTCAATTTTTCACCCTCACATATGTGCATTTATATAATTGCATTCATAATAGGTTGTTAGTTCTTCTTCCTACTCTCCATATGATGTCTTAAGTTCCATTCGATGAAGAATAGTCCAAAGGGGGTGATACTGTAACACCTCGAATTCAAAAGAGTAGGAAAATGTAGTTTTGGGGTGGTGTATGTGTCTATGGGTCCCACCTACGGACTATATAAGCTTTATGGGCCATAGGTGGCACTTATAGGTAGTGGGAAAATAAATTTTTCAAAACAAGTCGTAGTACCCTTTTTACGAGTCAATAGGATGGTCCGTCGTTCCTTAGGCGAGTTGTAGGTAGGTCTCATAGGTTAGCCCATTACAGTTGGTCTCTAAGGTTGGCATGTACAGACCGTAGGAATACCTACGAGGCATACATGGGTTCCTTCTAAAGTTTGCCAAATTAAGAGTCTATGATCACTTTCTACGGTTGACTAGTATGGTCTATAGAAGGACCTACGAACCGTAGTCCAACCATAGATGGTGGTCTGCAGTTATTTTTAAAGGGATTTTTTTTCTTTTCCCTAATTTATTGATGTCTAAACTAAGTCGTTTTAATCCTAATCCTAGACTCTATATAAGTCTTTTAAGACTAAAATCTAACTACTCTAAATCATTCTTCAAATTTCCCCAAATCCCTCCAAGTTCTTCCCCATAATTCATATCTCTAAAGTTTGAAGAGGAAGTCTAGGGTTTCAATATCAAGTCTCAAAATTCACCATTGATTGTGGGATTTTGACATCAAGGTACTATAGCATTCACATATGTAGTCTTTTCCTCCATAGTGTTCCTAAATTCTCCAAGTTTTCATGTTAGAATCTCCAATTGAAGTTAGGGTTTTATTCTATCTCATGAGTTCTGTTCAATTATGACCCAATGGGTTGTTTTGTGTGTTTTTATGAATGAATTGAGATAATTGCATATTTTAAAGTTGAATTCACATGGACCCATGCATGTCCATGATTTCTAGACTATGATCATATGATGAAGATTTTGAACTATGAAAGATGAATTTGTGAACATATGCATGTTTCTTTATGAATTGAAATTGTTGTTGTTATGAAAAGATTTCTCACATACTACTCAAAACATGAATGTGGAAATTTTTACTCATATAAAGGATTCATAAGTTGGAAGCTTTTCTCAACCATGTTGAATAAAGATTAAGGAGCTATTCTAATGAACTCTAGATTTTATTTGCAACTTAATTGTATTTTTCCATGGATAATAAGACAACTTAGGATTAATGACTATTTTGTGGGATTTATGCTTAGCACCGAGTTGACAAGCAGAGAATTACCCATGTCGCCTAACTATGTGCCACCGTAGGTTTTTCATAGATAAGCATTAGCTAGTGGATCCACTTTAGCTCAAGTTTATGATTCAGTCCTAGGCAAGTAAGGACATCTCTTTTTGGCGTAGGATAGACACCTGATTCAATGTTATAGCTCACATGGTCTATGTCGGTTAAATGTAGAACTTCCCATAATAATGAACTAAGGTTACTTTCTAAGGTATCTCAAATGTGTTTTAAAGATGTTTAGCTTGCATTGACCATGGTTATGACTTATGTTTCTCACATGGTATTTTATGATTTAGTTTAGTCATTGCATGTCATATAAAGTCATTTAAGCATGATTTCATAAGTCTTATTCATTGATAGCATACTAGGTACATTCTATATACAAAAGCATACTTTGGCCTACATTGTTTCACTAATTTAGTGGCTAATGCTCCTACCTCCAATACTCATGGCTACTGACCCGTTATAGTCATTGGCGATTAGTGAATCTTCATTTCTAATGACCGACAATCTTTTATTACTTTTACATCATTTTTCATTTAGGATATTTTATGTGATGTATGGGTTACGTCCCAAATACTCCTTTGATGCAATAGATGGCTTTGAGACTTATGTTAGACCTCAGCTACTTTTTTTGTCAAACTCTTATATTTGAAATGCTACTTTTAAACTTTTTGTTTCTATTATCATGTATTATGTATGCTAAGTAGCTTGTGTAGGGCCTCTCGGGGTCTTATACGTCATGTCACCTCTAGCGTGTACTTTGGGTCATGACAGGTTCCATTCACTAATTGAGTCCAACGGTCTCCCCAATATCTTCAATTCAATTTCTCCAAATTGGTTAGGTTTTTATTTAATTCCTTATGGGTTCTATTTGTGTGAATTCAGTTGTTAATTGTGATCATATTATTATTATTTTGAGTTAATTACATGATTTCCAATCAATTTCATGTAAACTCATGCATTGATCATGATCTTGACTATATGAACCCTAATTTTAATGAATTTGTAAGAAAAGCTATGAATCTATTAATGACATTTTATGAACTTATGCATGCTTTATGAAAAGGAAGGTCTTATGATCTAGGTTGCTTTCTTATAGATAAGGATCAATGCATGAATGTTTTTCTCTGAAATTAAGGAATTATGGTTTGGTGAAAGGTTTTCTCCAGTTATTCTTGATACAAGGCTTAATGAGCTACTCTATGATGTTTTAAACTTGCATTCGTACCTTTATTGTGATTTTCCTTGTATGATGGTGTGTTTATGAAAAATAACTATTCTATTGGGATTAAGCTTAGCATTAAGAGAATGTTAAGGTGGAGGCTCAAATAGGGTAGTCTTTAGTAGAAACCTCTTGTTCAAAACTACGTGCGCCATTGTAACGACTCAGAAAACAAGTATGTGAAACTAGAGCCTAACGAGTGTTTTGATTGAGTTCGATGTGGGGTATTATGTTGTAAAATGAGTTCCTGAGATTAGGTTGAGGGGTTTAGGAGTTAAACGTCAAGGTACAAACTCCAAGGACCAACCAAGAGTCCTTGAGGGGGACCCTAAAGCCTAATCCCAAGGCTGCCCTAATTAGCCAAAAGCTGAAAAAAAAACAAGGAGCTACGGATGGGACCTATGCCCCGTAGGTACATCTACGCCCCTTGGAACCCATCCATAGGTCAAGGCCCCAATTGTAAGGTTTCTGAACAAAACCACGGACGTGCAGTACAGGGCGTCACCCCACTCACGGTTCGTGGGTTGGTGGGCATAAGTCTCACATGTAGACTGCCCAATCTCGACCAAGTGAGGGGCAATGTGATAAATTCCTAGGGTGGTTAAATTTCGTTAAGAGCCAGTTTATTTTGATTAAGTAGAGTTATTTAAGGCTTTTAAACTATTAAACTACCATTTACATTTCATTATCTCCAAAACACAAAAATAGAAACCACCCCTCTCCAAATAATTCTCTCTCTAGAAACCACGATTGGAGAAGAAGAAGTCAAGGTTTGGAGCTCAAGATTTCATCTTTTCTCTTCAATTTCGTGGAGTTTCTTCAATTGAGGTATGGTAGTTTTCATCCTTGGTTAGTTTCCACTCAAGGAGTCCCCTCAAAACATGATTTCAAGTTTCCAAATTCCCCCAAAAAGTTAGGGTTTCAATCTAAGCATGGATTCAATTTCAAAAAAAATTCAAAGGTTTATATATGATGAACTATGGTGGAATTGATGAATTAATAATGAATTATGATGAATTTTCCCCATGAAACCATGATTCCCTCTAAATACTAAATTGTGAGTTTGTGATTTTGGTTGATTGATTATGGAAGCATGTTAAATTGTTTATGTCTATATTGATTTAGTTATTAGATTATGATATTCCCCTTAGCTAATGTAGTATTTTAGATGTTTGGGTTGAGATTGATTCATAGCCTTGGAGAGCAATTTCATTAAGGTTGATGTATGATTATGATGTTATGTAAATAATTTATGATTTCAATGAAAGTATTATGATCATCTCTAGAATGCAATTGTGTTATTATTGAAAGCTTATTCTCAATTAACACCTATGAATGATGATGATAAAATGTGAAAGGTTTCTTCAATGTACTGTTACATCCTGAATTGGTAGGCTTAGGGCATCCTTTTCTTGTGTATTTGAAAGTAATGTTGACTGATGTACCTTTAATTGGTAGGCTTATACATCCTTTTCTTCTGTAACTAATGTATCTTGACATAATTAATATGAATCAATAGGCCAATGACATTCCCTTCATAAATGACTAATGAGTGTTCTAAGGCTATGTCTTGAATCGATAGGCCTATGGAATTCCTTTCATAATGATCCAATGAGCTAATTTAATGATGACTCTTTGAATCGATAGGCCAATGGCATTCCTTTCCTAAAGAGTCAACGAACAAATGTAATGATGAATCTTGAATCGATAGGCTTATTTCTTTCCTTTCATGAGGATTCATTGAGCTATCTTAATAATGTACCATGAGTTGATAGGCTTATGGCATTCCTTTCATGTGTAATAATGTACCTTGGGTCGATAGTCCAATGGCATTCCTCTCAAGTACAATAATGTTAATGTGAATGAACTACTCTATGGGAATGAAGGCTAAGCACCGAGTGGATATGGTCAGATGGAAGCTCTCCTCACGTTAGGCTTGGGTTTCAATAAACATCTTTCTTATCCCATAACTATGTGCCCGGACAAGTTATTAGCTAGTGGATCCACCTAAGCTATAATGTTACCGATTCTACCTTAGGCAAGTAAACCAACTTTTTTACGGTGTGGGGGTATGATACCAGATTCCATGTCAAACTAACATGGTCTATGTCGGTTAATGCTTATTTCCATCAAGTGAGATGGATGCTATGGTTGCTTGAGAATTTCTATGAAGTATGGGTGGTAGTATGGGATGCCATCCATGCATTTCACGAGTAGGCTTTGAGAGGGCTATGGTGTGATTCTTCAATGTTTTAATGCCTAATGGATGAATGTGCTCTTAATGAAGCTAATGAAGAATGTTGACCTAAATGCTTAATGCAATGATGCATGCTTTACTTGGATTGTATTACGAGCTACTTTCCTTGTCATGACTTATGAAATGTATGTGTTCCTTATGTATGAGTATTGATTAAAGATACGTATGAAAAATGGTAAGTTCATCTAAGGTGACCTCAAAGTGGTACTAGGTGGGAATAGTAGTATGGGATGTTATTCATACATTGCACAAGTATAGCTTAGGGTTACTTAAGGTGAACATTCTAATGTGATGTAATGGCTTATATAATGACTATACATTTATCGTATGCCTTTTTCTAATGTTCATGATATTTTCTCAAAATTGGCATATAGCATGGTTTTCAACCAAAATGTCCCTTTTAGGCATGGTTTTTGCATGGCTATCATACTTAGTACATTTTTGTGTGCTAACCCATATATCTACATTTTTCTACAAACTGTAGGTTGCAGCAATTGAGTTGATTTCTTATAGTTCAAGCTTGAGTTTACTATTCATCAAGTTTGTGGTATGTCCTCATGGATCCGAGGACAAGTGCTTTATTGTCATTTCATTTCTTCACTGTACTAGAGACTTACTAGACTTTCTATGTAAGGGTCGTGACCCTAGTTTTGATTCAAATGTATTAGATGTCCATGTGAGACAAGTAAACTTCGGTTGTTTTAAATGATGTTTTCGATTGTATGGATTTAAAGAAAAAATTTAAATTCCGTACTATTTCTATTATCTTACGTGATGACATACTATGAGGCTTGTATGAGACTTTTCAGAGTGCGAAGCATGACACATTTATGAATGAGAGGTTATATGACGGTAGGAAACTACACTTCTTTCAATACTCTTTAAGTCGTGCCATAGAGTTTTGCTCTATAAAAATCCTTTTCCTAACCCTTCTCTTGTGTTTGTAGAATATGAATACAAGAAGGGAGAACACAAGAAGGATGGAAGAGAGGAATATGAATGAGGGAGTTCCTCCCCAAGATCATCAAGGTGACCAAGTTCCTCAAGGCAATCAAGTTCCGGTTGATCCTCCGACCATGTCCAATGAAGAAGTTAGGTCGACTCTTTTAATGATGGATCAAGCCGTAACAACATAAGTCCAAGCTATGAAGCCCCAAGCTACTAGCGGTGTGGAGACTCAAGTGAACCCTAGTGTGAGCACTATGTCTTCTAGGTTGAGCGACTTTGTAAGGATAAATCCTCCGGTATTTCTTGGTTCCAAGGTGGGAGAGGATCCCCAAGAGTTTGTGGATGAGGTGTATAAGGTAGTGAATTCTATGGGGGTGGCTTCTATAGAAAAAGAGGAACTAGATGCTTACCAATTGAATGAGGTTTCCCAAGTTTGGTTTACTCAATGGATGAGCAATAGGCCGGTAGGAGTGGGTCGTATAGATTGGAAGGTGTTTAAGAAAGCATTCCTTGATAGGTTCTTTCCCCGTGAGAAGAGGGAGTTTAAGATGGAAGCATTTATCAACCTTAGGAAAGGTAGCATGAGTGTGCAAGAGAACTCCTTGAATTTACCCTATTGTCTAAGTATGCTCCAACTTTGGTTTCTAACCCGAGGGATGAGATGAGTAGATTTGTGACGGGAGTGTCCAACTTAGTTGAGGAAGAATGTTGTATAGCAATTCTCCATGATGACATGAATATGTCCAGGCTTATGGTGTTTGCTTAACAAATTGAGGAGTTCAAAATTAAGAAAAAGAATAGGGAGATGGAGAGAACTAGGTCCGATGAGAAAGGTCAACCAAGGTTCAAAAAGAGATATTTTAATCAAGATTCTTCAAGCACTCCTAGGGTTAATCAAGAGAAAGGTAGTGGATCTCCATTTACTAAACCTATTTGCACCAATTGTGGAAAGAAATATTATCTGAAGTGCCTAGCCGGTACTAGTGGGTGCTATTGTTGTGGAAAGAATGATCATCAAGTGAAAAATTTCCCTACTCTTATGGCCAAAGGAAGAGAGGCTAGACAAGCTTCTCTTAATGGCTTGGACCTTAATGCTCCAAAGAATAATCGTTTCTATGCACTTCGGGCTTGAGTGGACAAAGTAGCTCTTACGGATGAAGGCACCGGTATGCTGATAGTTCATTGTGGTTGTGAATGTCTTGTTAAGGTCCCTATTTATTTTCATGTTACACTTGGTATGGGTTTACTCCCAAGAGGGAGATGGTATGTTTGGATAGTAAAGTTGTTGAGAGTTCTGATATCCTTATCTCTTTCCTTCTATTCCTATACAAGCTTGAGACCAAGAGTTCCCTGTAGCTTGTTTGATGTTTTGGAGTCATGTGTGATTATGTGTTTCCATGGTCTCCTTATATTATGCATATTCTTGATGAATTTATGTTTAACTGAGAAAATTAGTTTTTATGAATTATGTTCCTCATGTTGATGTGCATTTAGTATGAGTTGTCTATATGCTTCATGAGGTGAATTGTTGAACATGCCTAAATATGCTTTTCAGAAGAATTGCATAATGTTATTAATGATGTTAGGATGAGCATGCTTTAAGTTGGAAAAGGTAATTACACCAATGAAATAAGAAATATTGAAGTTTTCATGCATAATGAGGGTTTGTAGACGTAGTTCCTAGTTTCTTATGTTGCATGGAGTGTGTTTGAGATGGAGTTGATGTTTCCTCCTAGTTTTGTGCATTATTTATGATGTTGCATGCATGATGGGCTGCTAGTATTGAGTTTTTATTTCCCTAAAGTGTTTAAAGTATCATTCGATACTGAATGTTCCCAACGGGTAAATAATGTAACGACTCGGAAAACTAGTAGGTGAAACTAGATCCTAACGAGTGTGTTGATTGAGTTTGATATGGGGTTTTATGTTGTAAAATGAGTTCCCGAGCTTAGGTTAAGGGGTTTAGGGGTTTAACGTCAAGGTACGACCGCCCAAGGACCAGCCAAAGGTCCTTGAGGGACACCCTAAAGTCTAACCCCAAGGCTCCCCCAATTAGCCAAAACCTACAAAAACCAAGGAGCTACAGATGGGACCTACGCCCCATATGTCCATCCACGCCCCTTGGAATCCATTCGTAGGTTAATGCCCCAAATGTCAAGTTCCTGAACCAAACCGCGAATGTGCAGTACATGGGGTCACCCCACTCACGGTCTGTGGGTTGATGGGCATAGGTCTCACCTGTAGACTGATGCTTATCGTGACCAACGACACTATCCTACGATATGAGTGTCCCAAGGAAGCGGTTTTGAGAATTAATAACCAATTAGAATTTCATTCAAATTAGTCATAGTAAAAGACATTTGCGATAAAAGACATTGTAAATTAAAGGAGGTGACACAATCAAAGGGGGTTTTTGTAACTAGTACAAAAACAACAATATGAACAAGAAAATCAAGTATGGGGAAAAGTTCTTGAGATGTGAGCGCAATACAAGTTGAGATAAATTGTTGGGTACATGTTTTCGATTGGAGATTTGCAAAATAATAGTGACTAGGCTAAGCTTTAAATGGAAATAAGTTCCCTATCGGGCAACTTACCCCATTTCAAATGCGTTCCTCTCGGACACCCATTTGCCGCATGAAGACCAGCCTACGCCTTACCCCACTCACTCTCTCGAGCTGAGTGTTAGGATATGGGACTAGGGCTCACCCTCTCGGGCT
>JAJONZ010020997.1:0-12001 GCA_029582445.1 Solanum paucissectum
ACATGCTCCAGTTGCATCATTTGCTCTTCGTCCACAGTATGGTGCTCCTCTCCTTATGCGCAAACTTTGAAATGGATGTTGCTCATATTTAAGATCAATTGTATTGTGTTCTCCGTGTTTCAGCTCAAATACTACTAAACTAGTCGGGTTATTGCTGAAATAACTCTTTTCCTATTTCAACATTGCAGTTTTGAATTGTTATCAATGTTCATGTTCACTTTCTTTTCACATTTCTTCTGTGAGTGAATTAGGTTAAACTTGTTACAATGCTCCATCGTGTCTCGTGAAGAGTTTACATCAGTGGTTCCTATTTATGCAAGTCAAGCCTTTATGTCTTGTGCATATAGATTGTTCTCTCTCAGTCCTGCAAGTTTATTTCTACTTGTAAGGAGAAAAACTGATTAAATCAGCAAAATTTCATGACTCGCACCCTTGTGTTTATAACAAAGCAAGATGTGGGTAAACAGTACAATGAGAAACAACGTCCAAAACTCCTCTTTTTAAAACAATAAAAAATTTCTATTCTTATATATCAAATACATGAATGATATGATTTTAATGAAACTTCTTTTTTTTGTACCATAAATATTATGTCAGTACTATCAGTACTCTCAAAGTTGAAGTAGTTACTTGTCAACTGAGTTCGTGTATGTTAGCACATGGATATTTTGGTAATATGACTTTCAGATGAATTTTTTGTGAAATCTTAATGGAACCCTTTGGAGGGAGTTGGGGGTGCAGTACATACAATCACACCATTTATAGAGTGATTTTTGGGAATTTATGGGCCAATTTACAGAAATAAGGCGATTTTCTCCCACAAATATTTTGGTGATATGGCTTATAAAA
The DNA here is from genome assembly GCA_029582445.1 of Solanum paucissectum. Taxonomy (NCBI): domain Eukaryota; kingdom Viridiplantae; phylum Streptophyta; class Magnoliopsida; order Solanales; family Solanaceae; genus Solanum; species Solanum paucissectum. Next base: position 850 of record JAJONZ010020997.1, read on the forward strand.
GAATTTTTTACGAAATCTTTATGGAACCCTCTGTAGGGAGTTAGGGGAGAAGTACGTACGGTCTCACAATTTTAGAGTGATTTTTGGGCATTTAGGGTTCAATTTAAAGAAATTTGGTGATTTTCTCAGATTTTCATGTATGTTAGCCCATGAATATTTTGGTGATGTGACTTTCGGATGAATTTGGTATTACAGTGCTCACCCATGATGGCTTTCCCCAACCAAAGTCAGCTTCATAGCAGGGGAATCTACACAAACTCATTTAACTCCTTTCTTAACTGGAAAATAGAACAGAACACAATCTTCAAATCTTCCAAGCTAATTTAAAGAAGGTATGCCTTTAATTTTTACTCACTCCGTCCCTAAATAAGTGTTGCTTTAGCAAACAACAAAAATATTGTTCCAAAACAAGAATCGCTTTAGAATTCAAAAACAAAATATAGTAACTGTTTCCAACTACATCCTTGAATTAAAGAACTACTTCTACTTACTAGTACTCGACTCTTAAAAAAAACATCTAATAAATAAGGGTAACTTAGTAAACTATACATTTTATTTGTTATTTTTCTTAATTAGCGTGAAACAAGTCAAATCAACACACTTATTTTGAGATGAAAAAAGTATATTCGAAGTAACTTTTTCAACATAGGAATTTGTGCCTTTGTTTTTGGATGAAGAAGACAAATAAATCTATTACATTTGTCTATTTGGAACTAAATGTACAATGCATTTATCATCTAAATCATGCTTAGATATTTTCTTTGGTCAATTAAATTTTAGCCATTAAATCTAACCCATGCCATGTGTCCCCAGTCAAAGAAAGAACTTTGGGAAATGGAAAGGAGGCGTATCCAACAATGTTATTAGAAAGTTACAAAATTAGCTAACTTCCCCTTTTTTATGTAAAAAGGAAGCAGCTAGAAAGAAAACTTATTACTTTCATGAAGATTTCTTACAACATAATTATAGCAGCAATTTGTGTTGCAATTTTGTTAGTAATATACACATGGAAAGTGTTGAGTTGGGCATGGTTTAGGCCGAAGAAACTTGAGAAATACTTAAGAGAAAGTGGTGTTAAGGGAAATCCATACAAATTACTCTATGGAGATTTGAAGGAACTCAGAAAAAGTGTCATTGAATCCAAATCTAAGCCTATCAATTTCTCTGATGATGTACCTCAAAGGCTCATCCCTTTTTTCTGTGATTCCATCAATAAAAATGGTATGTTTCTCGATTGCTCCGTCCCTGCTTTCAACTCAAGAATATAGTTGACTGATGAATTCTTAGTTGATCTGCCTTACTTGCCTATGTTTTCTTGCACCAAATCAGGCAAAGTAAAAAGATGTATGGTTAACATGTCTACATTTGCACTCTCAAAGTTGGAGTGTTGATGTATTATGCATTTTTTTTCTAAATTGAAAATTGATTACTCTCAGGTAAAAGTTCTTTTGTGTGGCTAGGCCCATATCCAGTATTGTTGATCACAGATCCTGAACATGTAAAGGAGATTTTCACAAAGAATTATGTGTACCAAAAGGAAACTCATCCCAATCCATTTTCCAAGTTATTGACTATAGGTCTTGCGAAGCTTGAGGAAGACAAATGGGCCAAACACCGAAAAATCATCAATCCTGCTTTCCAAGTTGAGAAGTTAAAGGTTATATTCACTTCATATTCTTCTTACTAATTAATTTAGAAAACTTTGGTAAATTTAACATTATGAAGAGATTCAAAAATTTATATCTATATGCCCAAAAACAATTGTTTTTACCCAATTCCAGTAGTTAATTTCCCGAAAAAAGGGGTTTCAATTGAAGCCGCTGCAATACATGTAGCTCAGCTACTGATAACTAGTACTGGCTTTTGCGATTAATTTGTTTTGTACAGCATATGTTGCCAGCATTTTATCAGAGTTGTAGTGAAATGATAAGCAAATGGGAGGAGATTATTCCAAAGGAAACATCATTCGAGCTCGATGTATGGCCAGACTTTCAATTAATGACCAGTGAAGTCATTTCTCGAACTGCATTTGGGAGTAGCTATGAAGAAGGAAGAATAGTGTTTGAACTTCAAAGAGAACAAGCTGAGCATTTAATGGACATAAGTCGTTCAGTTTATATACCAGGAACAAGGTATAACAATTTATTTTTGAAATCTATACATAATATCGAAAATTAACATGTTCATTACTTTCTACTAAAAAGACTTTTCTTGTGTGCTTTTAAACTTGTTTTGTTAGGTTCTTGCCTACTAAAAGGAACAAAAGAATGCTGGAAATCAAAAAGCAAGTCCAAACAACGATTAGGCGTATCATCGACAAAAGATTGAGGGCAATGGAGGCAGGGGAGACTAGTAAAAATGACTTATTAGGCATATTACTTGAATCCAATATGAAAGAAATTGAACAACACGGAAGCAAAGATTTCGGAATGACAACAATTGAAGTGATTGAAGAATGCAAGTTATTCTATTTTGCTGGACAAGAGACCACTTCAGTGTTGCTCGTCTGGACAATGATTTTGTTGTGCCTACATCCAGAGTGGCAAGCCCGTGCCAGAGAGGAGGTTTTGCAGGTCGTCGGAAAGGAAAAACCAAATTTTGAAGGACTAAGTCACCTCAAAATTGTAAGTACTTTCCACTAGTTTGTTTTGTAAGACAACTTAAAATAACCCAAAATCATTGCATAGATCAAATTCCGAAGATGAATAAGTAGCTGTTAAATCGTCTTGCCCATCATTAATGCCAAATTGATCCAACTGATATCAGATACACCACATTTCTATCGTCCTATTTCAGTCTCAGAGGGGTAATAATTACTCGGAGACTAAATATCTCAGAAAGGCATGACATCTAAAATTTGTAAGAAGTGAACTAATTCTACTTCCAACTTAGGCAATACATTTTTCTTTCCATATATAGGTGACAATGATCTTGCACGAGACGTTAAGGCTATTCCCCCCAGTACCAACATATCGTAGAAGGAACAAAAATGAGGTCAAATTAGGGGAGCTGAGTCTACCAGTTGGAGTGCTACTGTTTATACCCACAATATTAATTCATTATGACAAGAAATTATGGGGTGAAGACGCGAAGGAATTCAAACCAGAAAGGTTCAGTGAAGGAGTGTCAAAGGCAACCAAAGGACACTTCTCGTTTATTCCATTTGCCGGGGGACCTCGAGTTTGCATCGGACAAAACTTTGCAATGATGGAAGCAAAAATGGCAATAGCAATGATTCTACAAAAGTTCTCCTTCGAACTCTCTCCGTCTTATACACATGCTCCAGTTGCATCATTTACTATTCGTCCACAGTATGGTGTTCCTCTCCTTATGCGCAAACTTTGAAATGGATGTTGCTCATATTTAAGAAATTGCTCTTTTTATCTTTCAACATTGTGGTATTGAGCTGGGCTGGTCACTTTTGGGTAGACCTTTTGTTCGACTTATTTGCTTTTAATAAAGGGAAAAGAGTCTCATATCTCAACTTTGCTATTCAGAATTGATATACTCTCGTTGTAAAAGTGCATATATCCTTACTGATACACAAATGACTCAGAAATACCCTTTTGGTCTAACTTGAGTGAAAAAAAAATTAAAATTTATTTTTAGATTGTCAAAAAAAATTCCCACTCATTTACCTATAAAATTTATCATAGATTTGTTTTATAGACACAAAAAATAGATTATAATATAGCCGCAAAAAAATATTTTAATTTTTTTCTTTTTATTTCTCATATTTTTACACTAAAATGAAAGAAAAAAGTAAATAAAAAAGAAACTCAAATAATTATAAGCAAGTAGATGTATAAGGGAGATATTTGAAACTCAAATTAGCCGTTGAATCAAACAAATAAAAAAAAATTAAATATACCTTGAGCTTTGCTCGAAGAATCATATAGGAATTCAAAACAAAATATAGTTTGTGTTTCCAACTACACCCTTGTATTAAAGAACTACTTCTTCTTAATAGTACTCGACTCTTAAGAAAAATCTAATAGAAAGGGGTAACTTAGTAAACTATATCTTTTATTTGTTATTTTTCTTAATAAGTGTGAAATGATCAGCTAAAGTGACACTTATTTTATGACGGAGAAAGTATATTCAAAGTAATTTTTTCAACATAGGAGTTTGAGCCTTTGAGGAAGTCTAGCCTTCATTTTTGGATGAGGAAGAACTAATAAATCTATTACATTAGATATTGCATTTGTATTTTTTCCCATTTTATGCAGTATTTATTGTCCAATTATTTTTAATTGGAAAAGGGTAAAAAAATACCCTTATAATATGTGAAATTGAACAAAAATGCACTTCATTAATAGTTTGATCTAAAAATGTCCTTATCGTTAATAGTTTGATCCAAAATTCATCTACCGCTAATAGTTTGGTTTAGAAATGTCTCTATTGCCATAGTGTAGTTATGAATTTTATGAAGGGTGCCAAAGTTAAAAATAATTTTTTTTTCCGAAAAATGGATGCACCAAAAATCAAATTGCGTAATATTTAGATTTAATAGTTCATACCTTTAATTTAATATGAAGTAAACGGATGAAACAAAACAGAAAAAAAAGAAGAAGAAGAAGAGATAAGTGAGTTCAATCTATAAAAAGAATCACTCTTGAGTATTAAACTTATATAAAACTGAACAAATAGACACATTCGTCTTAGGTGACGTCCTACACGGCAATTTTGTGTCCTATGTAGTATTCTACATGTATTATGCCACGTAGATGTATGTGGCTACATGTTCAATTTCATATAAGCTTAAGTATCTACTTTTGTACACCTAAAGTTGGAGGGCATAGATGTCAGCCAAAGCCAAGTTAAAGGTTTTTTTTTTTTTTAAGTTAAAAGGGTATATTAATGTATTATGCCTTTATTTTTTACTATATTTATGGACAAGATATTAATATGTTGCTAAGATTGCGAGATTACAATAATATTTGAAACTAAATATATAATGTATTTATCATCTGAACCATAGTCAAAGACTTTCTTTGGTTAGTTAAATCTCAAATTAAAAGGTTATAAATTCGCTAACTTCCCCTCTTTTTTCTATGTAAAAGGAAGCAGCTAGAAAGAAGCATTGTATTAATTTCATGGAGAATTCTTACAACACAATTATAACAGCAATTTGTGTTGCAGTTTTGTTGGTATATACATGGAAAGTGTTGAATTGGGCATGGTTTAGGCCAAAAAAACTTGAGAAATACTTAAGAAAGAGTGGTCTTAAGGGAAATCCATACAAATTACTCTATGGAGATTTGAAGGAACTCACAAATAAACTCAATGAAGCCAAATCTAAGCCCATCAATTTCTCTGACGGTATAGCTCAAAGAATCAACCCTTTTTTCGCCAACGCCATCAACAAAAACGGTATGTTTCATTTATTCTTCGTTAAAGGAATAAATTTTTTCTATTCTTGTATATATGCAGTGTAATTTTTTATAAAGAGGATCTAGATGAATCACTTTTTGGTACCCTAGATCCATCCATGAGTTGAGAGGGGCCGCCGTGAACTCTCAATTAGAGGCAGATCCAAGGTTTGAAATTTATGAATTTTAATAGAGACCTTAAGTGTATATAAATGGATATACGATCAAACATTTATGGTTCCTAAAATACATATAATAAACAAGATTTGGACAAAAGCTACTTAGTTCACATGAACCAATACGTTTTGTGGTTGCTCCTCCCCTGATCTCAACTCAAGACTATAGTTGACTGATGCAATTACCTAAGCAATTAGAGCCCTATGAATTCATAGCTGATAACTTACTTGCCTGTGTTTTCTTGCACCAAATCAGACAAAGTAAAAAAGATGCATGGTTAACATGTCAACATGTGCACTCTCGAAGTTGGAGTGCTTGCTTGTCAGTTGGGATTAAATTTGAGTGTCTGTTGATGTATTTTGCCTTTTGTTTCTAATCGAAAATGGATTACTCTCAGGTAAAAGTTCTTTTGTGTGGCTAGGCCCATATCCAGTAGTGTTGATCACAGATCCTGAACATGTAAAGGAGATTTTGACAAAGAATTATGTGTACCAAAGGCAAACTCATCCCAATCCATTTGCCAAGAAATTGGCTCTAGGTCTTGCAAAGCTCGAGGAAGACAAATGGGCCAAACACCGAAAGATCATCCAACCTGCTTTCCAAGTTGAGAAGTTAAAGGTTATATTCACTTCATATTCTTAGTACTAATAGATTTAGCAAACATTGGTAAATTTTCATGCTTAGAACTTAAGATCGCTTATTGAAATGTCTTAACATTATGAAGTTGTCCGTTTATGTCCACGCGTGCAGTAACAAACAACGTGAAGTGGATTTAAACTACCTTTTTGAGATTAATTTGTTTTGTACAGCATATGTTGCCAGCATTTTATCAGAGTTGTAGTGAAATGATAAGCAAATGGGAGGAGATTATTCCAAAGGAAACATCATTCGAACTCGATGTATGGCCAGACCTTCAATTAATTACCGCTGAAGTCATTTCTCGAACTGCATTTGGGAGTAGCTATGAAGAAGGGAGAATAGTATTTGAACTTCAGAAAGAACAGGCTGCGTATGTAATTGACATAATTCGTTCAGTTTATATACCAGGAACAAGGTATAACAATTTATTTGTGAAATTTCTACATAATATGGAAAATGACATGTTCATTACTTTCTACTAAAGAGACTTTTCTTGTTTGCTTTTAACTTTGTTTTTTTAGGTTCTTGCCTACTAAAAGGAACAAAAGAATGCTGGAAATCGAAAAGCAAGTCCAAACAACGATTAGACGTATCATCGACAAAAGATTGAGGGCAATGGAAGCAGGGGAGACTAGTAAAGATGACTTATTAGGCATATTACTTGAATCCAATATGAGAGAAATTGAACAACACAGAAGCAAAGATTTCGGAATAACAACAATTGAAATGATTGAAGAATGCAAGTTATTCTATTTTGCTGGACAAGAGACCACTTCAGTGTTGCTCGTGTGGACAATGATTTTGTTGAGCCTACATCCAGAGTGGCAAGCACGTGCCAGAGAGGAGGTGTTGCAGGTCTTCGGAAATGAAAAACCAAATTCGGAAGGGCTAAGTCACCTCAAAATTGTAAGTACTTTCCACCAGTTCATTATGTAAGACAACTTAAAATAGCCCAAGATCTCTGCATAGATCGAATTTTAAAGATGAAAAACACTGTAAAATCAACGATAAAATAAGTAGTTGTTATATCGTCTTGCCCATCATTAATGCCAAATTGTTCCCACTGAGATCAGATAAACCACATTTTCTATCGTCCTATTCCAGTCTCATAGGGGTATTTACTCGGAGACTAAAAGATATCGGAAAGGTATGACATCTAAATTTTGTAAGAAGTGAACTAATTCTACTTCTAACTTATGCAATACATTTTTCTTTCCTTAGATGACAATGATCTTGCATGAGACGTTAAGGCTATTCCCCTCAGTACCAACATATCGTAGAAGGAACAAACATGAAGTCAAACTAGGGGAGCTGAGTTTACCAGCTGGAGTGCTACTCATTATACCCACAATATTAATTCATTATGACAAGGAATTATGGGGTGAAGACGCAAAGGAATTCAAACCAGAAAGATTCAGTGAGGGAGTGTTAAAGGCAACAAAAGGACAGGTTTCGTTTATTCCATTTGGTGGGGGACCTCGAGTTTGTATCGGACAAAACTTTGCAATGATGGAAGCAAAAATGGCAATAGCAATGATATTACAAAAGTTCTCCTTCGAACTCTCTCCGTCTTATACACATGCTCCATTTTTAACAATTACTATTCATCCACAGTATGGTGCTCCTCTGCTTATGCGCAAACTTTGAAATGGATGTTGCTCATATTTAATACCAATGGTGTTGTGTTCTCTGTGTTTCAGCTCGAATACTGCTAAACTAGTCGGGTTATGGCTGAAATAACTCTTTTCCTATTTCAACATTGCAGTTTTGAATTGTTATCAATGTTCATGTTCACTTTCTTTTCACATTTCTTCTGTGGGTGAATTAGTTTAAACTTGTTATAATGCTCCATCGTGGCTCGTGAAGAGTTTACATCAGTGGTTCCTATTTATGCAAGTCAAGCCTTTATGTCTTGTGCATATAGATTGTTCTCTCTCAGTCCTGCAAGTTTATTTCTACTTATAAGGAGAAAATCTGATTAAATCAGCAAAAAATCATGACTCGCACCCTTGTGTTTATATCAAACCAAGATGTGGGTAAACATTACGGTGAAAAACTAGTATTCAACGTCCAAAACTCCTTTTTTGTGTGTGTCAGTACATGAATATTTTGGTGATATGACTTCCAAAAAAACTTTTTTGCGAATCCTTTATGGAACCCTCCGTAATGAGTCGGGGGAGTAGTTACGTGCAATGTCATCATTTTTAGAGTGATTTTTTGGGCATTTAGAGTCCAATTTACATGAATTAGGATATTTTCTCAGTTTTCGTCTATATTAGTTAGCCCATGAATATTTTGGTGATATGACTTTGAGAAAAAAAATTGTGAAACCTTTATGGAACTCTCCGTAGAGAGTTGGAGGAGCAGTAAGTACAATCTCACCATTTTGAGAATTATTTTTGGGCATTTAGGGGACAAATAACATGATCATGCAATTTTCTCAGTTTTTCATGTGTGTTAGCACATGAATATTTTTGTGATATGGCTTCTGGACAATTTTCCTAGAGAACCTTTATTAAACCCTCCATATGGAGTTGGGGAGCAGTACATAGAGTCTCACTATTTTTGGGTATTTAGAGACCAATATATAGGAATCAGACAATTTTCTCAGTTTTCGTGTATGTTAGCACATGAATATTTTGGTGATATGACTTCTAGTCGATTTTTTTGCGAAACCTTTATGGAACCCTCCGTAGAGAGTTTGGGGAGCAGTAAGTACAATCTCTCTATTTTTAGAGTTATTTTTGGGCATTAATGGACTAATTAGCACGATTAGGCAATTTTCTCAATTTTTCATGTGTGCTAGCACATGAATATTTTTGTGATATAGCTTCGGGATGCATTTTTTACGAAATCTTTATTAAACCCTTCGTAGGGAGTTGGGGAGCAGTACGTAGAGTCTCACTAATTTTAGAATGATTTTTGGGTATTTAGGGACCAATATATAGAATTTGGGCAATTTTCTCAGTTTTTGTGTATAACGCACATGAATATTTTGGTACTATGGCTTCCGGATGAATTTTTTGCAAAATCTTAATGGAACCTTCGTAGGGAGTTGATGGTGTAGTAAGTACAATCACACCATTTATAGAGTGATTTTTGGGCATTTAGGGACCAATTTACAGGAATTAGGTGATTTTACTTAGTTTTTCGTGTGTTAGCCGACAATATTTGGTTATATGACTTTTGAAAGATTTTTTTACGAAAATTTTATGAAACCCTCTGTAGGGAATTGGTGGAGCAGTACGTACAGTCTCACCATTTTTAGAGTATTTTTTGGGCATTTAGAGTCCAATTTACAGAAATTAAGTGATTTTCTCAGTATTTCGTGTGTTAACCCATGAATATTTTGGTAATGTGACTTCCGAATAATTTTTTTGTGAAATATTTATGGAACCCTCCATAGGGATTTGACGGAACAGTACGTACAACCTTACCATTTTTAGAGGATTTTTTTTGTATTTAGGGAACAATTTACAGGAATTAGGCATAATGCATAAATATGCCCTTTACTTGGCTTCAACTTGCATCTATGCCCTCCAACTTTGAGTGTACACAAGTAGGCACTTAAACTTGTATAAAATTGAACAAATAGACGCATTCGTCTTTCGTGACGTCATACATGGTAATTTTGTGTCCTATGTGTACTATAACATGTAGGATGTGTGTGTATACTTGTTTAATTTTATACAAGTTTAAGTATCTAATTGTGCACACCAAAAGTTGAAGGACATAAATGTCAGTTAAAGGGCATGTTTATGTATTATGCATTTTATTTTTGACTATATTTATGACAAGATATTAGTAAGGTGGTAAAATTGTGAGATTACAATAATATTTGGAACTAAATATGTATTTATTATCTGAACCATAGTCAAGGACTTTCTTTGGTTAGTTAAATTTTAGCATTAAATCTAACCTATGCCACGTGTCCCACTAATAGAACTTCGGGAAAATGGAGAGGAGGCGTATCTAACAATGTTATTAAAAAGTTACAAAATTAGCTAACCTCTCCTCTTTTTTCTTTCTATGTGAAAGAAAGCAGCTAGAAAGAAGACTCTTATTAATTTCATGGAGATTTCTTACAACATAATTATAGCAGCAATTTGTGTTGCAATTTTGTTGGTATATACATGGAAAGTGTTGAATTGGGCATGGTTTAGGCCAAAGAAACTTGAGAAATACTTAAGAAAGAGTGGTCTTAAGGGAAATCCATACAAATTATTCTATGGTGATTTGAACGAATTCACAAATAAACTCAATGAAGCTAGATCTAAGCCTATCAATTTCTCTGATGATATAGCTCAAAGGCTCATCCCTTTTTTCTGTGACTCCATCAACAAAAATGGTATTTTCTTTTATTCTTCTTTAAAACAGTAAAAACTTTCTTTTCTTGTATATATATGGTGTAATTTTTTTCTAAAGAGAATCCAGATGAATCACTTTTTGGTGCCCTAGCTCCATCCATGAGTTGAAAGAGGTCGAGAACTCTCAAGTAGAGACAGATCCAAGATTTGAAATTTATGAATTTTAATATGGTTCTTAAGTTAATATTTAACTGAATTCACAGTCAAATATTTATTGGACTTAAGTTGGAGTGTTTATGTATTATGCTGTTTTTTTTTCTAATCGAAAATTGATTACTCGCAGGTAAAAGTTCTTTTGTGTGGCTAGGCCCATATCCAGCAGTGTTGATTACAGATCCTGAACATGTAAAGGAGATTTTCACAAAGAATTATGTGTACCAAAAGGAAACTCATCCCAATCCATTTTCCAAGTTATTGGCTGTAGGTCTTGCGAAGCTTGAGGAAGATAAATGGGCCAAACACCGAAAAATCATCAATCCTGCTTTCCAAGCTGAGAAGCTAAAGGTTATATTCACTTCATATTCTTATTACTAATAAATTTAGAAAAAATTGGTAAATTTAACATTATGAAGGGATTCAAAAATTTATATCTATATG
>JAJONZ010020998.1:0-10791 GCA_029582445.1 Solanum paucissectum
TGTTATGCTTGTCTGTCAATTCGTCCAGGTTGGAGTGGGATTAATGGTATTGCAACAATTTGGAGGGGTCAATGCTATTGCATATTATGCAAGTTCTATTTTTGAGTCAGCTGGTGTGTAATGTTCCTATACAATTGGTGTTTCAATAGTTGCTTGTTAATAAAAGATAAAATGAAATTTCAGTATCTGAATTGCAAAAATATATCAGGTTTTTCTGGTAGGATTGGTTCAATTGCTATGGTAGTTGTACAGGTAAATAATCTCGACACGCTAAATCAATTATGAGTTTGCTCCATCAGATTTTGAGTGTTTTTGTGATCTGCAGATCCCAATGCAAGTTTTAGGAGTACTCTTGATGGATAAATCAGGAAGGCGTCCACTACTTAAGGTAAACATTAATTACTAGAAATCCTTTTCATTGATGTTTAGTTTTTTTTCCGTATAACGATTAAATGTTAATATGGTTTTCTTCAGATATCTGCTGCAGGGACATGCTTGGGCTGTTTCCTTGTAGGATCGTCATTCTTACTACAGGTTTTACATTTGAAATCCATAGACCATATCTTACTAGTGTTTTGCGTCCAATTCATTTTCTGATAAAATGTAGTTCTTCACAGGATCTTCAACTTTGGAAGTCTAGCCCCTTTTTGGCACTTGTTGGCATACTGGTAATGCAATTTCATCCTTTCATACGCTTAACCTGGATGATTCTGTATGTAACACTCTATTTGGATCTGCCAGAAAATTACTCTGCTATTTTCGATTACCTTCATTATTCCAAATCATTCAATCAACTATGCCTCAATAGCAAAGTAGTTGAGGATACTGGTATGCAATTTTCATTCTTTTATGCGATCATGCTGGATCCTTCTTTACGTAATATCATTACATCTGCTGGGAAATAAGTCTAACTTTACCTCAACCCTAACATGTTCTGGCCAGCTATATGAACCAGGCTCATTCATCCGAATACTAAAGATTACTTCTTTAATTTTTTTGCTTATATAGTGACAGACAAGTCTCTAACTAGACAAAACCGTTAGTTCTACTTCTTTGAGATTTAAGTAGTAAAGTGTTTCTCAAAGTCTACTTTGATCCATAGAGGAAGTTAATGAACAGAGGATTATTAATGTTGTGAATCAAATATGTTGTAACTGCTGCCAGGTCTTTACTGGATCTTTCTCATTAGGCATGGGAGGTATACCGTGGGTAATTATGTCTGAGGTTTGTAGCTCTCAAACTTACCTAATGAATTATGAATGCTACTATTACAAAAATCAACCCTTACTGTTTGTATCTCAGATATTCCCCATAAATGTCAAAGGTTTAGCTGGAAGCCTAGTGACAGTAGTCAACTGGTTCGGTTCTTGGATCGTCTCATATTCGTTCAACTTTCTTATGCTATGGAGCTCTGAAGGTAATGTACTGTCTTGTCCATCAATATCCATTACTCCAATGGACGTTTTATGTCGTCACAGTAGTGTGCTAATACCAACTCACCCAAATTTATTGCTGAAAGTGTTATGTTTATTGGTGTTTCAGGAACATTCTTCATATTTTCAGTAGTATGTGGTGTAACTGTTATGTTTGTGGCCAAGCTGGTTCCAGAGACCAAAGGGCGTACCTTGGAAGAAATACAATCCTCCATGAATTCCTTTACATGACCAATGAATTTGGGTTATTTGCCAAAAATACTTACTAAATAATGACAAATTGTATGAACAAACACTATCTGCCAATTTTTTTTTCAAATTTTACTTGAGAAATATATGACCAAACGGGTCCATACCCGTTTGGGTGTGTGCATGTACTCATCAAATCACACCAAATAGAATCACTTTGTAGATAAGATGATAAGCTATAAAGAGAGCCTACCCTATTTATTTATTTTTATATAAAAAGGTCTAATATATAATTATAGATTGAGTACCACTTCAATCATATACAGCTAGAAATAAGATAGCTAACCTTCTCGATCTCAATTACCATTGCCATGCATCGACAATCAACCATTCAAATCGATATTCAGACACCACCACTACTAGCACCGCCTGGCTGCAGACGTGGCAAAGTCTTAGCAGGTGCATCAAACCTAGCGAACCTTTTACCAACAGGAACCGTGCTAACATATACTACATAATGAATTGTTCAAAGTTCAACAAAGGATGTTTGAATTTATTTATTTTCATATTTGTACTTTTCTTTAATAAAGTTTGATATTTTTTAAGATATAAATTACACTACTTACAAATATATATTTATGATTTCACAAAGATAAAATATTTTTCTTAATAATTATTGTGCACATTTTCATGGAAGATCAATATATTGCCCATTCAAGTTAGTCTATTTTTGTCTTTCTCCTAATGGTTTCACCAGAATCATTGAATGTTGTCTCCCAATTCTCTCTCTTAATTATACTTTAGTAAAATCTCTCAATGTTTTCTACTTCTTTTAATTTTCTAGGATATTGTTAGATGCACAAATTGCACTCTATTTAGTCCTATTTAATTCAGTTCGCTAATGATTCTTATAGAATATATATATATATGATGACCATACTAGATCGTATATAACATAGATCAATCAGTTTAATATTAGTTCAAAATTGTATCTAAACTTAATATATTTATTTAAACTCATTTATTTGCCTTGACTTTAGGAGAAGAAGATAAAGATAACTCTTGAGGCATGCTAGAGGTGACGAAAGGGGAAGTGGATATATAGGGAGGAACTAAAATAGAGGTACACCGTATACACAACGACACTAATTGCTACCTATTTTATTCCATATTATATATACTAATAATCATATAGTTCAAGCATATTATTAAATTAAACATCCAGCAAGTAGAGGCGGTGCAACTAAACTTCTATTAATAGTTTGTTGCACTTTCCGGTGGCATACGCTGGTTTTTTTTTTTTTTTTTTTTAAGTGTTGTCGATATTTATAAATAAATAAATAATAATTAATTAATATAAAAACATAGGATAATTTCAGAGACTTCCCTTCAGGTTCGACTACATAACAATAACCTCTCTTGTGGTTTGCGATATTATATTCATCTCCCTTATTGTGATATTTTTGTAACAAAACTATTTTAAATGATATATTCTCCATAATTTCCCGAAACTACCCTTATTCGCCGCATTTTATTAGAAATTTAGGTTCTTAAATATAAACACTTCTCAATTTTATTTCAAACTGAAAGATGATTATAAGGAATGATAAGTGATTACTTGATACTAAGATATAATATCAAACTCCCTGGCATGTGTATTTGTTCGCTAGGCCTTATCTGCAGATTGCAGCAGTTGAAGTAACAAATTTTACCCTTTAAACTTTAAGTGAACATATATTTCCAAAAAAAAAATAAAAAAAATAGAACAACAATCAAACTCTTAAATTTTAATTATGTGTTTGGAAAAGTTACAATAGCTTATGAACCAATATGAGGACATGAAATTTATATTTTAATCATTATTTCTTATTAGCAAAAGTTTAAAGGAAGAAAAAAGAATGCTTTATGCAGAAATTATATTGATTTGCTACACACAAAGATGATTGTTGCTTTAAATTTTCTTCAGTTTTAAAAACTTTGAGAGGAGATTTATATTTTAAAAGTAGAATATAATAAAAGATGGCAAATAAGGGTAGTTTCGGGATATTATGGATAATTTATCATTTAAACTAGTTTCGTTACAAAAATATCAGAATAAGGGAGGTGAATGTAATATCCTAAACCACAAGGGAGATTAATGTTATTAAGCCAAACATGAGGGAATGTCTCTGAAATTATCCCTTATATTAATATAAAAACTATTTAAAACATACTAATACAACATAAATCAGATAAATTACTATAACTCTCCTCGACAAGTTTTCATATTTTGAAATGCATTCATAATAGTCTTATTGGAGATAGTACTAAATATTTCTTTCTCTATAAGGCATCAAAAAATCATATCCATTCAATTTCGTAAATCAGTCTTAATCAACTTTATCGCCGAAAAAACTCTCTCAACTGTAGCAGTAGCCACCGATACATTTAAATAAATTAGATAACTCTAAACAATTTCAAGAAATAATTAAATCTATAAAAAGTTGATGAATATTCAAGAAATTCCAACTAAAACTACAAAGATGGGAGATAAAAAGAAAAGTTAACTTACAATTAAGAAAAAGTCACAGTAGCATCAAGCCTTCAACACAACAACACTTGCAATTTGCAAACTTGGAGATTTCTTTTCGACTTAGGTTTTACTTTATAACTAATTATTATTGTGTCCGATTCCAATTTGAACAAGTAATGAAATTTCTATAATAGAGAATAGTTGTATTCTAGTTCAATTGGTTTATTTTAAGCTAATGGTTGGAGGTTCGAATTTTTTTGATGAACTTTTCACAAAGCGCTCCAAAAATAAAAATAGAAATCGACGTTACTGGGATTCAAACTCGTGCTCACTGAAAGGAATAATCGTTTCACTCGTTGTGCAAACCAACAAACCAAAGAGCTGGCTTGTTCAAGGAGTGTCCTTAATAATATTTGTATTTTTTAAAATATTTTTTTCAGATTTTTGTATATGTATATATACTAAAAAAAATTAACGAAGCAGTGTCGGTTGACACCCCTTGGTATAAGGTGGGTCCGCCCCTGAGTCACTTCTATATTCCCTTTCCGAAATAGGAGTGTTATTATTTTCTAGGTAATACACCAATATTTAGAGACGAACTCAGAATTTAAAGACTTGAGTACGTCAATATCAATATTATCTTAATTTAGGCATGGTCACTAATGACTCAAATATGTGCTTGAGTGTATCAATATCAATATTATCTTAATTTAGGCATGGTCACTAATGACTCAAATATGTGCTTGAGTGTATCAATATTATCTTAATTTAGGCATGGTCACTAATGAGTGAAATAGGGTTCTAGTTGAATTCGAACTCTGGTCTAGTGGATAGTTTTTTGTCTTGTATCAGTCAGTGGCGGAACCATGATTTTTAATAAGGGGGTTCAAAATCTTAAAAAATAGACACACGAAGTAGCCGAAGAGGGTTCGACATCTACTAAATATACTTAAAAAATTATTTTAACCATGTATAAATCATACAATTTTTCGCCGAAGGGGGTTCGAATGAACCCCTCATTCTAAGGTGGCTCCGCCACTGGTACCAGTGGCACTAGGACATACATATGCTCCTCATGGATACACTATTACTATATCCTACTTTCTGTTTGTTTCTCAAAATAAATATATATATATATAACAAAATTCAAATATAACAGATGCACGTACATCCCACCAAATAATGTGGATCCGCCTCTCCCTATCTTATTATTCGCCAAGGATGAAAAAATAAGTAAATTGTATGAGGATGGAAAATGGGACCCAAAAGAGAACCGAATGGTAACCTCCCCATCCAGATCCAGCTCATTTATTCGCTTTGCTGGCCCTTTTTCCGCCACATTTTATTATCCGAAATCAGTCAATAATATCATACACTAATATGTAAATGTTTTGTCATAATTTTTCTTCTTTCTTTTTTCCCTTGATGTTATCTGCCATTTGTTATGTTTCTGATTATTTAAGTTGAATTTCTTTCGAAAATAATTTATTTATTTTCAAAAGATAATGATAAGATCCTTCAATTCTGAATCATATCTATGGGATTATGGATACATTATTATTATTATTATTATTATTATTATTATTATTATTGACAAAAGAAATAAAACCAAATTTTCCTTTTTAAGGGGAATCTTCTACGCAGTCGATAGACTATTCGAATCTAGGAGGATTCGTTTTCAAAAATGGGGAATGTATACATGCAAAAATAATGACTTCGTTTTCTTTTTAGTTTGTTTCAAACTGAATGATCACTTTCCTTTTTTGATAACACTTTAATTTTAATTTTCCACGTGGCATGTTTAAGGCCACAAGATTAAAGAGCATTTTGGTACATTGGACATAACTTTAATCTAGAACCATAAGATTAAAAAGTATTCTTTCTTTTCTTAAACTCCGTTCCAAGTCAAACTATGTCATTCTTTTTTAAACGGATGTAGTATATATTACTCCCTCCGTCCCATTTTATATATCATCTTTTTCTGTAAATAGCTGGACCACAATACTTGTCATTTTATAAAATTTATGCATATTTTACCTATTATATCCTTGATAGAATAGTTAATTAATCTTGTCATTTATTAATAAAATTGACTTAAGAAAACATTAAATAAGGATAAAAGAATAAAGTTACATCATTTTTTAATGCAAGTGCAAAGTAAAAATGTGACATATAAAATGAGACGGAGAGAGTATAATAATAATATTCATAGAGTATTACAAAAATATGGTACCATTGTGAATGTGGATAATAATTCCTGCAAATTGTAGTCTCCACCTAAATTTACAATTATTTTCGAAATAACCTTTAAAAAGTTTTCTAATTTGTTTGTACTAATAACAAGGTCAGAGCCCATAGGAACTACTTAATTAAGTACATACTAAGTAATATATTATCAATAAGTTTCCTTTCTCTAATTGGTTCACAGTCTCTGTGGCTATGTGGATTCCTTAACATCAATAATTTGTTAGGTGAGATTTTTTACAAAATAATTTATTTGGAGTCTCTCAAAAGGACGGACATTATTTGCAATCGTCACTCCCAACAGCAATGGTGCTAAGAATTCTGACAACTACTAAACAACATTAAATTTTATTTTTATAAAAATATTGGCATACACCTAATAGGCTAATAATAATATTTGGAGTTTAATATCATTTTATTATTATGAAAAAAAAAACTATTCAAAATTCTTTTTTTCTTATTTCTTAATGTTATAAAAATATTTTCCGTGGAAACCTAACTTGTAAAATGAAAAGTTTTATACCTAGAAAGCTTAAATAACAAATGCTAGCTTCGTCACACAAGGAAACTCTTTAAATGATAGAAAAATATAGTATATTATTTTAGTTTATATGAATGATTTATTAAACTATCGAAAATATTTTTTCACAATCTCTACTAGAGCTGTCAATATGGGCTACCCCATCCCATCCGGGCAAATTCATACAGGCTTTGATATTTTACGGGTCAGGCCGGGCTAACCCATTTTTGGTGTGGGCCAGAAAATGGTCGGCCCAGCCCACAAGTACGTGGGTTACAGGCTTGTCGGGCTAGCCCACTTTATTAAAAAATATATTTTTTTTATAATTATTAAAATAAATTATAAATTGTAATTTAAAAGTATTATCATAAATAACGACAAAACAATATTACATGGTGTTAATGTTACTACTTGTTAATCAAATTCACAAATAAAATTATCTTTATAATATTTATTAAGTTTTTTTCAAATAAAAGTATAAATATCTAAATAGAAATATTAACATAATTGTTTTGTCACATTAAAACACAAAAAATGTGACAATATTCCAACTATAAAAAAGTTAAAAATAAACTCCTTAAAAAATTCATGAAACTTATGGCGTAGCTACATCATGAAATCTATTGCGTATCTAACACTTCATGATCATCTTCATCAAGCATATCTGAATCAACTTGTGCTAAGGTTGTCTTAACATCTTCATTTCCATCTGCAATTTATATGTGGTTTCAATTAGTTAAATATTAAATAGATTTTGAATTTGGACTCTCTTTAATTTTAAATTTTAAGATTATATTATATTTTTTAAATTATTTTTATTTGGCCCACGGGCCGGCCCTACCTATATTTCTCAAGCCCCACAAATCAGCAGGCTTATTCAGGCCGGGCTAAAAAGTCTTTTTCTTAAATGGGCTCCTAAAATCTTAGCCCAGCCATATTAAATCCCGGGTTAAGCCAGGCCGGCCCAACGGACCTAGCCCATATTGACGGCTCTAATCTCTACGCTTATTATTGTTTATTTTAGAAATTTTATTTTTTATTAAGCTGGCTATTGTATTTTTAAAAAAAATTATTAATATATAAAATAAAAATGTTATAAAGAGATAAATATAAGATAAAAGGTTGTGAAGGAGAGGTCATCTTTTTTAGATAAGTAATATTTTATAGGAAAATACGCAAATTTCTATGGCAGGAATTGGTGCAGACAATAAAAGGAAAATAGTGGGCTAATAATAATAAATTAAACAAAGTTCCGAGTCTCCATGCCATTACCCTGCCCCAAAAATGTTCTTCCATATATAGACATCCTTCTCTTTAGCTATATCTATACTATGCGGACCTCATCTTCTTTCTATTTTCTCATTTTATCCTCATACTTCTCCATTTTATTTTATTTGGTCTCTATATTAAAAATAAACAGAATATTTAAAGTATAAGTTTAATGACGTAACATAGGTATGAGATGGATATGAAAGTAAGACTTCATATGAATGTCATCTTAAAGAAAGAAGTTTCAAGTATTTTGTGTTTGTTATTAAAGAATTTTTTTTGATAAGGATGTCACTCACAATATTAGTGCACACAAAATAAATAAAAAATTACATCTGGAGTCTTGTGTGGTAAGAAGGTGCCACTAAAATATAAAGAAAAGTTCTATAGAATGGTAGTTAGACCAACTATATTTTGTGAGACATAACATTGACTAGTAAAAAATATTCACATTCAAGAGTTGAAAGTTGCAAAAGTAAGGATGTGTGCGTGATACTAG
The DNA here is from genome assembly GCA_029582445.1 of Solanum paucissectum. Lineage (NCBI taxonomy): Eukaryota > Viridiplantae > Streptophyta > Magnoliopsida > Solanales > Solanaceae > Solanum > Solanum paucissectum. Next base: position 8,667 of record JAJONZ010020998.1, read on the forward strand.
GAGATATAGAACTAAAAATGAGTTTATATTTGGAATAAAGTGGAAGTGACTTAACGGTGAAGGAAAAAATGCGAAAAGCAAAACTGAAATAATTCAGACATATGCAGAGGAAATGTTTGAATGTCCTAGTGTAGATGTGTAAGAGACTAGCCATAGATGATTGCAGAAGAGATAAAACTGGACTATCTTTCCTTTAATCGAGGGACTATCAAAATAGCTATCTCTACCTTTGAAGTACAGATAAAATTTATGTACACCCTATCCTCTTCAAATTCTTAATTTATGTATGCATATATTAAAAGTAGACTAGGTCATGAAACACATGGAAACTTATGGGAATTTAAAGTAGGCGAAATGGTCTGATGGACCCTTCTATTTGTATCACTTTGTATTCTGGATCCTTTTACTTAAACATTTGTCATTTGGACCCTTAAACTAAATAAAACACAATGTAACAAATCACTCTGACCATTGACCAAGCTTATGTGGCATTAGAATAACTGAGTTGACAAATATGTGTAACTACATGCTTCTTTAAGCGAGTGAATAACATTTTTGGGTTAAAAAATATTAAAATTATAAAAGAAATAATTTTTTTAAAAACAATTAATTAAAAAAATCCTTCTTCTTCTTCACCCACTATCCGGTCCTTTTTAACCATTTTCATCCCATACCCACCCCTTTTTTCTTCTTCTTCTTCTTCTCCACAATCTATTAACATCAATTTATCAGATCTTGGGCGCATCTTGAGTCCACTGATTAACCGTGGAGGGAGAAAGTGACGTTGGTGGTGCATGCCGGAGACCACTGCTTCGCAATGGAGTGAGAGAGAGGCGGCATTGGTCAGTGGAGAGGACAACGAGGTGGGTGAGGGTGCGAGGTCATGGCGACGAAGAAGTTTCTCGGCCAGATCTAGTGATGCGGTATCTTAGGTTGTTAATTTTGTGGAGGTTGGAGGAGGAAAGGAAAATGGTGATGATGTGCGACGGAGATGAAGATAGGTGAGGGAGAGAGTATATGCGATTTCGCCGGCAAAAATGACCATGATGACGGCGATGACTTCTCCGATTGATTTTGGCCGTGAACAGTGAATGGGGAGAATGAGATGGCACTAACAATTTTTACGTCTCTTTTAACATTTATTAAAAAAATTATATGAAGAGTATATGTTACCTTTTATTAAATAATTTTGTTTAATTAAATTATACATATGAAGAGTATATGTTACCTTTTATTAAAACATTATATGGAGAATCAAATTTTGGTTACCTTTCATTTAAATTAATTTAGGTTAACAAATAAAATTCTACGGACATTTATTAACATATGAAGAGTATATAATACCTTTTATAAAATAATTTTGGTTAATAATTTTAAAAAATAATTATGACATGGCACTAATATGTATGACGTGGATATGATATGTCATTTATGTAGAGGAGAATGAGCTACACACATGGTTGGAGGGGTTTAAAGGTCTCATTTTAATTGAGTCTAAGGGTTCAGTTGACAAATGATTAAGTAAAATTGTTCAGAATACAAACGGATACAAGTACAAGAGTCCATCATACCATTTCGCCTTTAAAGTATAAGTTATGACGTTAAATGATTTGTGGTATAGGGATAATTGTTGTCATAAAAAAAAAATGTCACATCCCCTTATTTATACATAAAAAGATTCATCATAAAAATTATTCTCATCTTGAATTACATACTCTATTCTTTCAGGAGAAAAATCTCAAAGCCCTTATATATATATATATATATATATCCAAATCTTCCAAGCTAAGCCTCAAAAGCATACAATTATATGATGACGAGCTTTTGCAGTGAAAAAGTCCACCCTTTCTTGTGTTTATCAAATTCCAAACACAATGGAACACTTCCAGACTTTTCTCTCCCCCGCCTAAATATTTTCACCGCCGCTTCAATCGGCGGCGACAACTTTGACCCTCAAAACACAACCAATTACTCCATGACACCGCCAGCCGCCGCAGCGAAAAAGGATCCCGGCGGAATTGGGTTCCTAGACGAAGTTGGAGGGAGTGTTGATGGATTAATGTCTTGTACAGAGAGTCTCGGTTTCGAGAGCTCCGATGAGAGGACAGTAGATGATCAAATTGAG
>JAJONZ010021001.1:0-14398 GCA_029582445.1 Solanum paucissectum
CGTCTTGGTCGTTTCTTGACGTTTAGACTTTTACTCTTCCAAACTAAGTCAATTACATTAAATTAGGTTTATAAACCTCATTTTAACTATTTTTAAGTCATTATTCATAAGGTGAGGCTCTAACTTAGGTCATAGAATTTCCGGGGTGTTACACGAGACTCGTTGAAGGACTTGAGAGGTAGTTGTTTATCTTCCTGGCGGGCCTTATTTTTTGTTATCTTATGTTTGTTCTACTTGAGAAACAAAGATTGAAATTTGTATTTATCTTTCAAATTCTGTATTTACTTTAGTGGCTTGTACACGTGACAATCAGGTTTTGGGGTATTGTTTAGAATGAATAAGTTTTCCGCCTTTATCTTGTTCTTGCTTTATATTTCCATATTTCTTTTATTTTTATTGGGTTGAGGCTGACTTGTCTTGGTGGAAAAAGACAAGTTCTATCACATCTATTTTTGGATCGTGACACCCAACATCTTGCCTAACGTCTCAAATTCACATAAAAAATCTCGAGACCCGAACCTATAGTTCTATACCCAAAAATATCTTCTAGGGCTGATGAAATTGACGAACATATTATATGACGATAGATTCTCCATTTGTTGACCAAAGTCAACTCTTTCAACAATAAAAAACTTCCAAAAGGGAAAGAAACTCAGCCAAATTTTTTGCTGATCACCTCGGAAAGCATGTCATCCATCCCAACACACCAAATACATAGAATACAAGCTACGAAAAGGGTAAAACATGAGAGCAAGCAAATGACTATGGGGGTCATTACATCTTAGTTTCTTATTATAATTGTAAGTTGGCATTAGTTATGCTTAATGTTCATTTGAATAGTACCTTTTGGTAAAGGTTGAGATCTAGTTGCTTGATTATTTATAATTTCCGTCATTTCCTTGGTAGTGGTGATCATATTATGATATTATTTTTGAGTATATCGGAATATTATTAGGTTCGAGGCCTTAGTAGAGGACCAACTAAATTTCATTATAGTTTTCTATGCTCTGGAAGCAATGTAATTCCGGTTACGTATATTTGGTTATTTAAATGTTATTGTTTGGATACTAGTGATGACATACATTGTATAGATACCCATTTTCACGTATTTTGTGATATGATCATAGAAACTGTATTAATGATTTTGTACTTTTTACTCTTAAACTGGTATTGATGAGAGTCGTACCACCTTTACCACTTGATAAATATATTTTTGAGATAAAGAAGCATCAAAGTTGTGCTCATTATTTACTTGATTGGTCAAAGAGATTGCGGATCATTTTTATACTGATGTGGTTTTCATATGTATCTTTGGTACCATGATGGAGAAGATCTGTATTAATTGTGGAAGTCTTGGATCGGGACTAGACAATATACGAACTTCTTGAGTCCTTTATGGGTCTCTCTGTCTGTGTGGCCCATTGAACAAGAGGATGTTGTTTGCATGGGTACTGCCTAGTATGTCTGGGCAGAAGGTAGGTGTATATACTTGGTTACGTGGCACTTAATATTGATGGCGCTACTAATTTTTATTGCATACATATATGCATCTTCTATTACCGTATAATTGATTGTTGTTTGCACATATCGGTCTTATGAGGAGCCGATTGAGTTATGTTTGTTGTTGTGTACCTTTCGGATTTATGGGGGTTCGGTTAGATTATTATTGATTATGATTGTGTAGTTTGTTACAGTATGATAAATGATTTATACGATCGACTTATCAACCCTTTTTTCCATCGACATTGATGCTTTTAGACTAAGTTGGATTGGATTGTCCTATTAACTGTTATGATGTTTTGTGGTGGATATTGTTAGTATATCCTCGATTAATTGATTTTTGTGGTATAATCTTGTTGTGGTTAGGTTATTGGGCTCCAAGTATTTTCCTTTGCCTCGGTTACTTGCATATTTTATAATATGTTCATTTGTTTCATATCACTTTTATTTGTGTTATCTTTTCTTTAATTGCTTGTAATGTATATTCCTTCTCTAACTACTATTTATGCTTGCTTTATCTTTGGATCTCAGTCGGTCTATGCCTACTAAATACCACGTATTAGGTACTCATACTATAATTCTGCTGCCTGCAGATCATAATACGAGTTCTCGTCGTTGACATGTGTTCGTGCGAAGAAGTTGTGGATCAGAGACTTGGGGTGAGTTTCTAACGTTTAGAGTTGTCCTTCTCCTTTTGTTTTTGGATGGATTAGTCTTTATTTTTTATTCGAAGACAGTTCTATATATTTGTACCTATCTTGCACTCTTTTAGTAGCTCGACTACCGACTGATACAAGATTTTTGGGGTGTATTATGTATATTTTGATTCTCTCTCCTTCTTTTATTTTGATATTTGTTCTTTGTTTTTTGTATGCTTTTCTTCCGCGTGATAGCTTGTTACTTTTGGTTTTGGAATATGGGTTCGCCTTACCTACTGATTGGGTGTTAGTAAGTGCCATCAAGACTCGAGATTTCAGATCGTGACATCAATTTTTTTTGAAAGGCAAAAAAAATATTACTCCCTCCGTCTCATTTTAGATGAATTAGTTTGACTCGGCACAGAGGTTAAGAAGGAAAGGAAGATTTTTGTAAGCGTCTAAAGTTTCAATCTTGAAAATAGTAAACAAGAAAGAAAAATAGCAAGCAAACAACAATATTTGTATTTGAATTTATGTGAAGGTTACAATCTTTATAAAATCTTTAAGAAAAGATATGTAATCCTCTGATTCTTCTCTTCAATGATGTTCTTGATTTGATGGAATACTTGCGGCTCTACTTTTGGAGCGAAGACTTCATTGTACTTGCGGCTCAACACTTGGAGTGAAGACTTCTTTGTATGCGGAAGACTTGCAGATCACCACTGAAGAGAAAGGATTCTCTATGTATATCTATGTGTCTTCTTCTTTTTCTTCCTCCCCCCCTTTTGGTCTAATGAAGACCTCTTTATATAGGCTTGAGCTAGGGTTTTAGGGGTATTCTTGTCCAAGCCATTTTGGTCCTTGGGCTTGAAGAACATGAGTTGGGCTCGTCTTGTTAACTTAATGGACTGATCCAAGTGTAATTTGAACTTTATTTAAGTCATATATTTTGACTTAAATATTAGGGAAAATTAGCAATCAAGTCATAATACCTAACATAATTAGTCAAAACAACAACACTTTAAAATATTTATTTAAAATGTTAGAATGACAATATTTTAGAAAATAATTTGTATTCATATTTTATTATTTAAATTTTCTTTATTTATCAAAACAGTCCTATATTGGACCAAATTCTAAACCAATAATCGCTTAAAAAGTAAAAAACACTTGCACCACTACCCATTACCCTTATTTTCCCACCTTTCACGTTTTCTTTCCCCCACCTTTCACATTTACCAGTTTCTCTTTCTTCAAGGTTTTCACAAATTGTTCAACAAAATCTCTATTTTAATTCAAGAAATTTCTCGATTGTTAAAAAATCTCTATATTAATTCAAGAAATTTCTTGAATGGCAAAGGTAATTTCCATTATTTACTGAGATTTATTTTGATTTGCTTTTTAAAATCATCGATTATGGTGTATATTCCGGATTGTATATATTATGGATTTTCAATCATTTTATTTTTATTTTTATGTGATTTTGTTTAGATATTCATCAAATATTTATGTTATAAATTACAAAATTACAGTATATTCATGTGTATATTATACAGGTCGTAATCATGACTGAATTAGTAAGACATTTTTTGTATTTTAATCATAACTGTATTAGTAAGATATTTTTTGTATTTTATAGTTTGTAAGACATTTTTTGTATTCATGTGTATACTCTCTGCAGTTTTAATCATAACTGTATTAGGAAGACATATTTTTGTATTTTATTTTGTTAAAGCAATATAAGTTTGATGAATACATTATAAGAAGGGAAATACAAACTTATTTGGTATTCATTTGGCGTTTGGAATACAAAATGATATTGAAATACATCCTGATTTTTGGAATACAAACTGATATTGAAATAAATCCTGATTTTTGGAATATAAACTGATCCAGAGAAATAGTAACTACAATTTTAAAGTGAAATAATAATAATATAACAAAACTGGATATTGAAATATAAATACAATTTAGTTTGAATACAACTTATTCTATGTTTTATGTTTTCACCAAAAATGTATTTTCAATATTGTCGCTCCCCAGTATACACGCGAGTGTACGTGGTCGCGCAAGTAATATAAATTCTTGAAGAAACGATTTATCGTTCCCAAGGGACTTATGATTAATTTATATTTAACACTTAATTCTACAAATAAAGGTGAAAGTAACCTTTTCAAAGAGTTGATGATTGATTGTTAAATACTACTAATTATGAACTAAATGAAAGTAACTAATTGTGAACAACTTTGATATAATGTTTCAAGCAAGTTTAGAGCAATTCCAGGGCTGCATCATATACTGAATATCATGTATCATATTATTGGCATAGAACTAATTTCAGTTGTCAAGTTACTGGTTTATAGGGTTAATTATATGAGTCGGGCTATACACCTCTCGTCGCCTACCCCAATTAGCTACCTAACTACATCGTTGAGCGGGGATAAATAGACTAATTGGCGAGCATTTATTTATCATCCTATTTCGTAACCAAGCGAGTTGTTCGTCCGGGCGTCACTCCTGAACACAAATCACCTCGACTTAACGGGTCGATCAAGCTCTCTATATCCTCTGGTCTATCTAACCTCTCCTCTCCCGATTTTAAAGTGAAACAATAGATTTATCTCTAGATGGCCAGTCAAGAAATACTAAAACAAGAATATAGAAGTAACTTATAATGACTACCAAGAATTAATTCATAAAGCCTTTAATAATCAACATTCGATTCGTAGCTACAGCCCCAGAACTAGGGCGTTTAGCTACTCATGCTATTAGAAAACAAGAAAATACAATAGTTCATGCAATTTCCCGGAAAATAGAAGAGTTTAGAAGATCAACACCTATTACAAACTTGAATTCTTGCCCTTGCACACTAAATTAAAAATCAAACACTAACAATGGAGTCCTAAGGGTCTATTTATAATAGTTAGGAACAATAGAGTCAAATTCTACTTCAACTAGGAGTCCTTTTTAAATCAACTTTCAACAAAACTCCGCAATAGACTGGGGCATCGCGCCCAATTCGCGCCTGGCAGACTGGCGCGCCGCGCTGCCAGTGTGCCCAAATGTAGCCCTAGTAAAACTCCCCTGGCGCGTCGCACCTGGCATGCGCCAATGGTGCTGGGGCGCTGCGCCTGATCTTTGCTCCTGGCGTCGCTTTTCATCTTTAACTCCTTTTTCTTCCTTGACTCAATCACTTCCCTTAGGAACCTTGCAAAATTGCTAATCATGTATGTTAGTATGCAATCATTGCAATCTTAAGCCAAAATATGCTAGTTAGATTAGTGAATGTCCTAAAACTTACGTTAAAAATGGTTAATTTGTAGTAATTGGGCATATAAACATGCCCAAGATCACCACCCCACACTTAAACATTTGTTAGCCCTCGAACGAACTCTATCTTATCAAATCACAGTCTTAAACCTTTGGACTCATCACCTCGCTTTACAATCAGCCAAACACATTTGATAATGATCTTGTGGCACACACTACATGCAATAATTTCAACTCTGTCTTATAGTCTACCAATCAACAATTCATAACCTCAATGAATGACTCTTATCAAATAAATTCGGGTTAATGCAATATTATAGAGACAAGACAAACAAGATTAAGCACCAAAACATGTTTCGTGAATGCCCTCACCACTTTAAGTATAGCCTTTCCTTCACACCAACAACCATGCATTTCAATCATAAGGCTATTTTTTTTTATAAAATTCACTCTCACACTCACAAATGAAGTTTTCACATATCCTAACATGCCATAAGCTTGCCCTTGGTGTACTTTAATTTTCAAAAAATGTTACTCATAGAATCAAGAGGACTTTCATTCGGTTGTAATGTTGGCTTCAGGTAAGGGAGGATATATTTGGGTAAAATTAGTGACTCATCATCCCTAATGCACATGTTTTGTTCTCCTTCCTAACATTCACAATTCTTTCTTCCCCTTTTAATTCCCCATTAGATGTTTTCCAATTGAATTTAACACCTTGCTTTCACTTTCACTTGAGCCCTCTTTTTGTTCAAGCCCCTTTTTCTCTCTTCTTTATTTATATAATTTTTTTATTTTTTTTTAGCCACCTTTGACTTAGGCTTTTTAGCCTTGGTCGAAGTGCACAATGTCCCAAGGGACCAGGGCCAATCACAAACTTTTAGGACTTATGGGGTATAATTTGTCTACCTCTCTCTTTTTCTCCACAAAACCAATCATTTCCACCCTATCCATTTTAACCAAGGTTATCATTTTCTTCAACTCAACATAGTGCATTAAGGATTACTTTGGGATCAAACTAATGGTATCAATAAAAAGGGATTCGGCTCAATGCAGTGGGTTAGAAAAAAATCAAGGCTATAGGGCTCAATGAGGCTAAGCTAGGGATATTTTATTTGGAGGCACATAAGGAAATTCAAACTTAGCTATTCAAAGAAACGCCTCAATCATATTCTATAATTGAGACAAGTTACTCCTTAGGCACACTTGGGGCAAGTTCTTGATGTTATTCAAATACAAAAACTAAGCAACAATTCCCCACACATGGCATCACAACACACATAAGGACCCAATACTTGTAGCATGCTCACATAAATTGCATTACGGTGTTTCCACACGATTAAGCCCATATTCTTTATTTTCATTTAGAGTCAAGACAAAGAGATTATGTTTGTTTTCAAGGTCACCATTTAAATATTACAAACAAAGTGTTACCACCCATGACGTCTAGCCAATTATCAAGACAAGATTTCTAAGTGCCAAAGAGGTAGGTTTCATACTTCTACTCCTAATGACTAATTTTCCCTTAAGACGGTCGTCATCCATCCATCATCGGGAAACGTCACTCCTAGACGACTCTAAGACTCAATAAAGCAATAAAACTAATCATACTCGATTCAATGGGACTATCCTCGAGAAAAGAACCGAAAACAAAATGCGAGGAACCCTCCTAAAAAAATTAAAAAGACTCGATAAAGCAGTAAACTATGTACAATGAAGTTCAACTTCCACCCCACACTTAAAAAAAACACTGTCCTTAGTGTGCAAATTAAGACAAAGTTCAAAAGTAAAAGAGAACTCCCTGTCGGCCTCTAGGCCACGTGCTTCATATTAGCGGGTTGCCACATTAGTGGCAAAATCCATAGCCATTGAGGTTGCATTACCATCTCCATCACCTGCATCAGTATCATCATCTCCGGGGCAAGTATCATCTGACTCATCCTCTTCCGATCCATCTTCCTCATCAGCAGTGGCATCATCATCATCAATGGGTTCTTGGAAAGCCGGTCCCATCCGACACATGTACATTGCGCTATCAGTCAAAGGGTAACGCTTCGCTAGTGTCTCCATTTCATCCTTAGTCACCGGACGTCCACCTATCCGCAGTTGTAACTCAGCCATGCCAAACATACGACCCATCCAACTATCATCACGAGCTTGCCTATCATTAGCAGCCAACACGGGCCCTTGTGATGGATCGTGCGCTTTAGTGCGAGTGACATCAACCAAGTGGCACACTAGATGAGGGGAACGAGGGGGGTACACATCATGAACCTCCTCCTCAATCAGTAATCCATGTAGGTACCTAATAATGATGCTCCCATAAAAGAAATGCCATCTCTTATTGGTCCTAAACTTAAGCATGTTTTGCTTCAAAATATCCCCCACATTCACCGGCAAACCTTTCATTAAACAGTATATTAGCACCACTCTCTCGCTAGTGACATCAGTCATATGCTTACACGGTAGTAAGGTGCTACACACAATTTTTAACCAAATGCGATCCTCCAAATTGAAGTGGCCATAGTGAAGAGTCAAATGACGTTTCGTATCTCTAACCCTTTCCTACCGCACAACAGAATTCACCCCACACAAAGTATGCCTAATATCACGATAAGCTGGTCTTTCAGTCATAGCCAAAAAATCAGCATTGTCACAATTTGGAGTACCCAAAAATTCATTCAGTGCTTCGACAAAAAATCTCACCCAACTATCCCTAATGAACCCTTTATTTATCTCAACACCATGTGTATTCCAATTCACATAAAATTCACGAACTAAGCTTAAATTGCACTCACCTTGATCCATGAAGACGTATTGGAGTCCCAAGGCATTGATTTTGGCGAGAATGTTTGGAAATTCTTGTCGTAATTACCCCTCATCTACATACTCATCACCTAAGTACTTGGATTCTTGTTGACATTCGTACCAATCCTTGCAGTAGTGCATGACCTCTTTCCCCCCAAATTTTTGGGGCGGCAAATCATTGGGTTTCCGACTAGAACTTTCGGCAACCGCTCCTATCCTACTCCTCTTAGTACCCGAATCACTAACAACATTCTTACCCTTAGGAGCCATCGTTATACCCAACAATGGAAGAATATAAGAAGAGAAAAATAAGAACAAAAAATTTGGGGAAAAAGGAGGTGGGGGTCGGGTAGGCAGTGGGGTGGGTTTGTTTGGAGGGTTGTGAAAATTTGTGGGTTAGAATGGGTTTAAGGGTGTTAGAGTTGAGTGAAAGGGAAGGGAAGAAGGTTTTGGTTGGGATTAATGGAGGAATTTGGGATTTTGGGGAAGAGAAGAAGTGAAGAAGAAGAAGAACTTTTGGGTTTAGAGAGAGATAATTTAGAAAAATGGGTTTATTTGGGTGGGTGGAGGAGTTAAGAAGTGGATGTGTAGTGGGTCCCACGAATTCCCAAGAATTTTTGGAAAATTACTCACCAGATAAGGGGGCGGCGCACCCGTATCGCGCTAGTAAGTCTGGGTGACGCGCTGCCAGTGCGCCCAAAATAGGTCGCAGTCGCTTGCCCTTGGCGCGGAGCGCCTGTATTGCACCCACCCTGGTGGTGCGATGCGCCCATTCTGCGCCTTCCATCGGCGTTCTATTGGTGCCCTGGCGCGATGGTGGCGCGTTGCGCTGCCAGTTCACCTAAAAGAGGCCCCAATAATTTAGCTTTGGCGTGGCGCGCCCTATTCGCGCCCAAATTGTATTTTTCAACGTATTTCCTCTATTTTCTGGTGATTCCTTCTCCTATGACCTGCACATAAACCAAACAATATGACATTATAATGGTGGGTTGCCTCCCACCCAGCGCCTTAGTTTTGGTCGTGGCACGACTCATCTTTTTGTATTTTTCTTTATAGTTTCTAAAGTCCTGTCTAAATAATCACACTAAGAAACTAAAAACTCTACACCTAGAAATTTGAAACTAAGCTAAAATTTCAACATTAAGCAAAACTACTACCTATTACATATCATTCACGGGTTGCCTCCAGTGTAGCACTTGATTTAACGTCGTGACACGATGTAACTTGGATCATTCATCATTTAGCTCAAGAGCTTCCCGATGACGATCTGAATCCTCACCGAAATAGCGTTTCACCCCCCATTGACCAAGAACGTAAGGCCAGTCTTACCTTTAAGTTCAACAACTCCATGTTGTGTCATTCTGACCACTTCAAAAGGGCCACTCCACTTCAACCTTAGTTTTCCGAGGAATAACCTTAGTCTAGAGTTGAAGAGTAGTACCTTATCTCCAGGATTGAAGGAACGAGCTACTATGTGCTTGTCATGCCACCTCTTTGTCTTTTCTTTGTATAGCTTAGCATTCTCATACGCGTGGAGCCTAAACTCCTCAAGTTCATGCAGCTGATTCACTCTCTTTTTACCGACTAGCTCGGGGTGTAAGTTCAGCTTCTTGATTTCCCAATATGCTTGATGTTCTAATTCCACCAGAAGGTGACATGCTTTCCCAAATAGTATGTGATAGGGAGAAGTCCCTATTGGTGTCTTATACGCAGCCTTATATGCCCACAATGCATCATCTAGTTTATCAGACCAATCCTTCCTTTGCGCATTCACTGTTTTCTGCAAAATTTGCTTTACCTCTCTATTTGAAACCTCCACTTGGCCACTCGTTTGAGGATGGTAAGCTGTAACAACCTTGTGACGAATACCATACTTAGCAAGAAGATTCTTAACAAGATGATTAATGAAATGCTTACCTCCATCACTTATAATTGCCCTTGGAGTGCCAAAGCGAGTGAAGATGTGCTTCTTGATGAACTTTATCACCACCCTTGAATCATTGGAAGGAAGAGCGACAACCTCAACCCATTTACTAACATAATCCACAGCCACAAGAATATATTGGTTTCCACTAGATGGTGGGAATGGACCCATGAAGTCAATACCCTACACATCAAAGATTTCCACCTCAAAAATGTTACTTAGCGGCATCTCATGTCTTCTTGAAATAGTACCCAACCTTTGGCATTTATCACAACCCTTCACAAAAGCAATAAAATCTTTAAATAATGAGGACCAAAAGAAACCAGATTGTAGTACCTTATGAGCAGTGCGCTCTTCTCCATGGTGACCTCTATATGGGCTAGCATGACAACTCTCGAGCACTTTGTGAACCTCAGATTCCGAAATGCACCTTCTCACTACTCGATCTATGCCTTGCTTGAACAAGAATGGTTCATCCCAAATGTAGAACTTGGCATCATGATTGAGCTTTTTCTTTTGTTGGGGTGGTTGCACCCGGATGATAATCGCCACTTACTATCAAATTCACAATGTCTGCATACCATGGCACTTGAGATATATCTAATGCCATCAATTGTTCATCCGAAAACTCTTCCCAGATTTGCTCACCTTCATTCACATGTGAAAAATCCTCCAACCTAGATAAGTGATCTGCTATTTGATTCTCATTACCTTTCCTATCTTTGATCTCAAGGTCAAATTTTTGGAGAAGCAATATCCATCGAATCAGCCTTGGTTTAGCATCCTTCTTGTTGAATAGGTACCTAATAGCTGCATGGTCAGTAAAAACAATCACTTTAGTACCTACCAAATACGATCTGAACTTGTCGAAGGCGAACACCAGAGCCAGCATCTCCTTCTCAATCACTGTGTAACTAACTTGTGTAGAATCAAAGGTCTTGCTTGCATAATAGATCGAGTGGAACAATTTATTCTTTCTTTGTTCTAACACTGCACCCACTGCTACATCGCTTGCATCACATATGAGTTCAAATGGTAATTTCCAATCAGCAGCAATTAAGATGGGAGCTTCAATTAAGTTCTTCTTCAACATCTCAAAAGCTTTTAAGCACATCTCATCAAAGTCAAACTTCACCTCCTTCTCCAAGAGACTGCACATAGGTCTTGCAATCTTGGAAAAATCCTTGATGAATCGCCTGTAAAAACCTGCATGACCAAGAAAACTACGCATGCCTTTTACAGAAATTGGAGGGGGCAATTTTTCAATAATTTCTACCTTAGCCTTATCAACCTCCAAACCAGATTTAGACACCTTGTGTCCCAACACTATCCCCTCTCTTACAAAAAAATGACACTTTTCCCAGTTTAGAACTAAGTTAGTGTCCTCACATCTGGCAAGTACTTTATCAAGATTTCGGAGACATACCTCAAAATACTTTCCAAAGACGGAGAAATCATCCATGAACACCTCTACAAAGTCTTCCACCATATCATGAAAAATGGCCATCATACACCTTGAAACGTCGCCGGTGCATTGTAAAATCCGAATGACATGCGTTTGAAAGCATAGGTACCATAAGGACAAGTGAACGTGGTTTTTTCCTGATCCTCGGGTGTAATCAAGATCTGGTTGTAACCGGAATACCCATCTAAGAAATAATAGTACTCCTACCCTGCTAGTCGGTCAAGTATCTGATCAATGAAGGGAACAAGGTAGTGATCTTTCCGAGTAGCATCATTTAGTTTCCGGTAATCCATGCAAATTCTCCCCCCGGTCACTGTTCTAGTAGGAATCAACTCATTCTTTTCGTTCCTTACCACTGTCATACCTCCCTTCTTGGGAACACATTGTATCGGACTTACCCACTTACTATCATAGATCGGGTACACAATTCCAGCATCTAGCCACTTTAATACCTCTTTTCTCACCACTTCTTTCATCAAAGGATTTAGTCAACGTTGATGTTGTGCACTTGGTTTGTGATCTTCTTACATGTAGATTCTGTGCATACATAACGCCGGACTAATCCCATGAATGTCAGCCATCTGCCATCCGATGGCTTTCTTTCTCCGCTTTAGAATCCGTAATGCCGCTCCAACCTGTATTTTAGACAACTCTGCAAAAAGTATAACAGGCAAAGTTTCATTAGTACCCAAAAATGCATACCTGAGATGAGCCGACAGTGTTTTCAGTTCCATCTTTGGGGCTTCCTCAATGGAGGTTTTGGGTGGTGGCCCTAACTCACGCTCTAATGGTTCCACTCTCCGCTTGTGAGGCTTCACAAGTGCCAGATTCAGACATGTTTCTATCTCTTGAGCCTCAATGTCTTCATCTCTCTTATGACATATTAACACTCTTTCTAAGGGGTCTTCGGGCACAACTAACTCTGACTCTACTATACGATCAACCACAGTAATAACAGACAATTCTTCATAAATAGAAGGCAATTTTAGAGCGCGGTAAACATCAAATACCTCTACCTTATCATGTGCCCTCATGGTTAATTGACCAGCTGCTACATCAATCAATGCCCTACCCGTGACTAAGAAAGGACGTCCCAAAATGAATGGAACTTTAAGATCAGGTTCAAAGTCTAAAACCACAAAATATACCGGAAAAATCAATGAACCTACTTGTACTAACACATCTTCTGCCACCCCTCTGGCTTAGCAATGGATCTATCAGCAAGTTGGAGAATAACAGTGGTTCGTTTTGGACTACCCAACCCAAGCTTTAGATACAAAGATAAGGGCATCAAATTTATACTTGCCCCCAAATCACACAATCCCCGGGCATGAACACTTTGCCTAATTGTAATCTGCACAGTAAAACTACCCGGATCTTTTAACTTTTTGGGCAATCTGTTTTGAATCCTTGAGCTGCACTCTTCAGTAAGTGCTACAGTTTCATATTCCGTGAGCCTCCTCTTGCTAGCCACAATGTCCTTCACGTATTTAGCATACTTCGGGATACCCTGCCAAATGTCAACCAAAGGTAGATTAATGTGAACCTGTTTAAGGAGAGAGAGAAACTTACCGAAGCATTCATCTTCATTTTGCTTTTTGAGCCTTTGTGGAAATGGAGGTGGTAATTTCTTTTGAGGAACGGGTACCTCAACATTGGAGCTTTTTACTCCCTCTTCCACCTCCTTTTCTTTGTTACTTACCTCAGTGTCTCTTTTTTTTGGGGCTAGTTCCTCCAATTGCGACCCACTTCTAGTACTTACCGCATGCAACTGCTTTGGGTTGGGCTCAGTATCACCGGGCAGTCCCCCTTGGGGACGTAAGTTCAAAGAATTAGCCACTTGCGCAACTTGTTTCTCTAAACTCATTTGGGACATCTGGATGTTTCTAATGTTCTCATCCTGCTTATCTATTCTAGAATTTAATTTGGTCCCTATTTCATTCATGAGCTTTTGGAGTAACTCTTCATTGGTCATCCCCCCTTTTGGGGCACTAGAATTTGAGTCTTTGTTAGGATTGTAGTATTGATGCCCAGCCCCTTGAGAACGGTATTGGTTAACCCCTTGTGCCTGATTTTGGTTTTGGTTACCATGCCATGAGAAGTTAGGATGGTTCTTCCAACTAGGGTTGTAAGTGTTACCATAATTTTGTTGCACTCTAGCCCTCTGCGCATTACCCACATAGTTTACGGACTTCGGGTTTGCCTCACATTGCTCAGTTTCATGAGTTCCACTACTACATACCTCACACCAATTTGCTGCCTGTTGTACTACGTTTACCGGAGCCTGATTCAGAGCCATTTGTTTGAATTGCAATGTAATATTATGTTGCATTGCATCTACTTTGGCATTTATGGCTGTAGCTTGGTCTACATCTAAAATCCCTGCAGCCTTTTGGGTTAGGGTTCTAGACATTTCCCCCTCATACCCTTGGTTCCCTTCAGAAAGTTTATCGAGTAAGGCGGAGAATTCTTCACTTGTTATGGATAAGGCATGTCCACCTGCTGCACTAATAAGAAGAGAACGAGCATTATAGTTTAACCCTCAAAGAAAGTGTGACAAAGTACCTCATTAGTTTGCATGTGGTGTGGGCAAGCATTCAACATTTGTTTGAAACACGCCCATGATTGGTACATGTCCTCCCCTTGCTTTTGAACAAAGTTTATTATCTCACCCCTCAGCTTCGCGGTTTTCTTTGATGGGAAAAATCGACTCAAGAACTTCTTTGCTAGATCATCCCAAGAAGTGATGGAGTTTGGTGGCTCAGAGTCTAACCAACGTCTTGCAGCTCCTAA
>JAJONZ010021003.1:0-12125 GCA_029582445.1 Solanum paucissectum
AGTTAGAGAGAAATATTTGAGAAGTGAGGGAAATGTTTTAGAGATGGGAATTGAACTAATGGTATCTAGGAAATAATATATGTCCTTTGGAAAAATGGTCCAACACTTAGAAAAAAAAATGAGGCGGCCAAAATGGCCCACTTTCAGGTTCAAACCAGCCGTAGAGCAGGTAAACCCCCCATTTTGCCGATTTTCGTGTGCTATATTTCACAATCTTTTTGGGTGATCAGGAATTCCGACCTATTTTTTGCAAAAAAATTTCATGGACGACCGTTAAGACCTTAGTTATGGAGTCAGTTGGCCCTCACGGCCAAAACAGCCCATTTTCCAGGTCAAACGAGCCTCAGAGCAGGTAAACCCCACATTTTGCGTATTTTCGTGTGCTATAGTCCATGGATTTTTTGGTGATCCAAAGTTCCAGCCTCATTTTTGCCGAATTGCTTTATGGACGTCCATTGAGACCTTAGCTATGGAGCTAGTTGGCACTCACGGCCAAAACAGCCCACTTTCTAGGTCAAACCAGCCCTATAGCAGGTAAACCCCCCATTTTGCCAATTTTCGTGTGCTATAGTCCATGTATTTTTTGGAGATCCAGAATTCCGACCTCATTTTTTCCAAAATTCTTAATGAACCTCCGTTGAGACCTTTGCTATGGAACCAGGTTGCACTCCTGGTCAAAACAGCCCACTTTGAAGGTCAAACGAACCCTAGAGCAGGTAAACCCCCCATTTTGCAAATTTTCGTGTGCTATAATTCACTATCTTTTTGGATAATCAGGAATTCCGACCTATTTTTTGCCAAAAATTTTCATGGACGTCCGTTAAGACCTTAGTTATGGAGTCAGTTGGCCCTCACGGCCAAAACAGCCCATTTTCAAGGTCAAACGAGCCTCAGAACTGGTAAACCCCATATTTTGCGGATATTCGTGTGCTATTTGTCCATGAATATTTTGATGATTCAGAATTCCGACCTCATTTTTGCCGAATTTTTTTATTGACATCCATTGAGACCTTATCTATGGAGCCAGTTGGCCCTCACGGCTAAAACGGCCCACTTTCAAGGTTAAACCAGCCCTAGAGCAGGTAAACCCCCCATTTTGCTGATTTTCGTGTGCTATATTGCATGGAATTTTTGGTGATCCAGAATTACGACCTTATTTTTACCAAAATTTTTCATGGATGTCCGTTAAGACCTTAGCTATGGAGCCGATTTGACCTCACGGCCAAAACGGCCCATTTTCATGGTCAAACGATCCCTGGAGAAGATATACCCCTATTTTGCCGATTTTCGTGTGCTATAGTCCATGTACTTTTTTGCTGATCCAGAATTTCGACCTCATTTTTGCCAAATTTTTTAATGGACGTCCATTGAGACCTTTGCTATGGATCCAGTTGGCTCTCACGGCCAAAACGGCCCACTTTCAAGTTCAAACCAGCCCTAGAGCAGGTACACCCTCCATTTTTCCAATTTTCGTGTGCTATAGTCCATGAAATTTTTGGTGTTCCAGAATTACGACTTCATTTTTGCCGAATTTTTTTATGGACGTCCGTTAAGACCTTAGGTATGGAGTGAGTTGGCCCTCACGGCCAAAACAACCCATTTTAAAGGTCAAACGAGCCTCAGAGTAGGTAAGCCCCATATTTTGCGGATTTTCGTGTGCTATATTCCATTGATTTTTTGGTGATCCAAAATTTCGGCCTCATTTTTGCCGAGTTTTTTTATGGACGTCCATTGAGACCTTAGCTATGGATACAGTTGGCACTCATGGCAAAAACGGCCCACTTTCAAGGTCAATCCAGCACTAGAGCTGGTAAACCCCTCATTTTGCCGATTTTCGTGTGGTATAGTCCATGAATTTTTTGGAGATCAAGAATTCCGACCTAATTTTTGCCGAAATTTTTAATGAACATCCGTTGAGACCTTTGCTATGGAACCAGGTTGCACTCCTAGCCAAAACGGCCCACTTTCAAGGTCAAACGAGCCCTAGAGCAGGTTAACCCCCCATTTTGCCGATTTTCGTGTGCTATAGTTCACCATCTTTTTGGGTAATCAGGAATTTCGACCTATTTTTTGCAAAAAAATTTCATGGACTTCAGTTAAGACCTTAGTTATGGAGTCAGTTGGCCCTCACGGCGAAAACAACCCATTTTCAAGGTCAAACGAGCCTTAGAACAGGTAAACTTTCTTATTTTGTGGATTTCCGTGTGCTATATTCCATGGATTTTTTGGTGATCTAGAATTCCGACCTCAGTTTTGCCAATTTTTTTTATGGACGTCCATTGAGACCTTATCTATGGATCCAGTTGGCCCTTACGGCCAAAATGACCCACTTTCAAGGTCAAACCAGCTCTAGGGCAGGTGAACCCCCCATTTTGCCAATTTTCGTGTGCTATAGTCCATGGAATTTTTGGTGATCCAGAATTACGACCTCATTTTTGTCGAATATTTTTACGGACATCCATTGAGACTTTAGCTATGGAGCCAGTTGGCTCTCACGGACAAAACGGCCCACTTTCAAGGTCAAACTTTTTCTAGAGCAGGTAAAACCCCCATTTTACCGATTTTCATTTGCTATAGTCCATGGATATTTTGGTGATCCAGAATTTTGACCTAATTTTTGCCAATATTTTTAATGAACATCCATTGAGACCTTAGCTATGGAGCCAGGTTTCCCTCCTGGCCGAAACGGCCCACATTCAAGGTCAAACCAGCCCTAGAGCAGGTAAACCCCCCATTTTGCCGATTTTTGTGTGTTATAGTTCACCATCTTTTTGGGTGATCAGGAATTCCAACCCTTTTTTTGCCAAAAAATTCATGGACGTCCGTTAAGACCTTATTATGTAGTCAGTTGGCCCTCACGGCCAAAACATCCCATTTTAAGGTCAAAACAAGCCTCAGAGCAGGTAAACCTTACATTTTGCAGATTTTCGTGTGCTATAGTCCATGGATTTTTTGGTGATCCAAAATCCGACCTCATTTTTATCGAATTTTTTTATGGACGTTCTTTGAAACCTTATCTATGGAGCCATTTCAACCTCACGGCCAAAACGGCTCTCTTTCAAGGTTAAACCAGGCCTAGAGCAGGTAAAAGTCCATGGAATTTTGGTGATCCAGAATTACGACCTCATTTTTGCCAATTTTTTTCATGGACATCCGTTAAGACCTTAGCTATGGATCCAGTTGGACCTCACGGACAAAACGGCCCATTTTCACGGTCAAACGATCTCTGGAGAAGATATACCCCCCATTTTGCCGATTTTCGTGTGCTATAGTCCGTGGATTTTTTGGTGATCCAGATATCCGACCTCATTTTTGACAAATTATTTTATGGACGTCCATTGAGACCTTAGCTATGGAGCCATTTGGCCCTCCCAGCCAAAATGGCTCACTTTCAAGGTCAAACTAGCCCTAGAGTAGGTAAAGCCCCCATTTTGCCGATTTTCGTGTGCTATAGTCCAGGGATTTTTTGGTGATCCAGAATTCCGACCTCATTTTTGCGGAAATTTTCATTGAACATCCGTTGAGACCTTATCTATAGAACCAGGTTGACCTCCCGACCAAAACGGCTAATTTCAAGGTCAAACGAGCCCTATAGCAGGTATACCTCCCATTTTACCGATTTTCATGTGCTATAATAGTTCACCATCTTTTTGGGTGATCAAGAATTCCGACCTATTTTTTGAAATTTTTTTCATAGACATCCGTTAACACCTTATTATGGAGTCAGTTGGCCCTCACGGCCAAAACAACCCATTTTTAAGGTCAAAAGAGCCTTAGAGCGGGTAAACCCTACATTTTGCAGATTTTCGTGTGCTATAATCCTTGGATTTTTTGGTGATCCAAAATTCCGACCTCATTTTTGCCGACTTTTATTATGGACGTCCATTGAGACCTTAGATATGGAGCCAGTTCGCCCTCACGGCCAAAACGGCCGACTTTCAAGGTCAAACCAGCCCTAGAGCAGGTAAACCCCCCATTTTGCCGATTTTCGTGTGCCATAGTCCATGGAATTTTTGATGATCTAGAATTACGACCTCATTTTTGCCAAAATTTTTCATGGACGTCCGTTAAGACCTTATGGATGGAACCAGTTGGACCTCATGGGAAAAACGTCCCATTTTCAAGGTCAAACGATCCCTGGAGATGATATGCCCCCCATTTTGCCGATTTTCGTGTGCTATAGTCCGTGGATTTTTCGGTGATCCAGAAGTTCGACCTTATTTTTGCCGAATTATTTTATGGACGTCCATTGAGATCTTAGTTATGGAGCCAGTTGGGCCTCACGGCCAAAACGGCCCACTTTCAAGGTCAAACCAGCCCTCGAGCAGGTAAACCCCCCATTTTGCCGATTTTCGTGTGCTATAGTCCATGGATTTTTTGGTGATCCAGAATTCCGACCTCATTTTTGCCTAAAATTTTAATGAACATCCGTTGAGACCTTAGCTAAGGAACCAGGTTGCCTTCCCGGCCAAAACGGCCAACTTCAAGGTCAAACGAGCCCTAGAGCAGGTAAACCCTCCAATTTGCCGATTTTCGTGTGCTATAGTTCACCATCTTTTTAGGTGATCAGGAATTCCGACTTATTTTTTGCCAAAATTTTTCATGGACGTCCGTTAAAACCTTAGTTATGGAGTCAATTCGCCCTCACGGCCAAAACAACCCATTTTTAAGGTCAAACGAGCCTCAGAGCAGGTAAACCCCATATTTTGCAAATTTTCGTGTGCTATAGTCCTTTGATTTTTTGGTGATCCAGAATTCCGACCTCATTTTTGCCAATTTTTTTTATGGAAGTCCATTGAGACCTTAGCTATGGATCCAGTTCACCCTCACGGCCAAAACGACCAACTTTCAAGGTCAAACCAGCCCTAGAGCAGGTAAACTCCCCATTTATTCGATTTTCGTGTGCAATAGTCCATGGATTTTTTGGTGATCCAAATTTCCGACATCATTTTTGCCGAATTTTTTTCTGGACGTCCATTGAGACCCTAGCTATGGAGCCAGTTGGCCCTCAGGGCCAAAACGTCCCACTTTCAACGTCAAACCAGCCCTAGAGTAGGTAAACTCCCCAATATTTTCAATTTTTGTGTGCTATAGTCCATCAAAATTTTGGTGCTCCATAATTACGACCTCATTTTTGCCAAAAGTTTTCATGGACGTTCGTTAAGACCTTAGCTATGGAGCCAGTTGGACCTCATAGCTAAAACGGCCCATTTTCAAGGTCAAACGATCCCTGAAGAAGATATACCCCCTATTTTGCCAAATTTCGTGTGCTATAGTCCGTGGATTTTTTGGTGATCCAGAATTCCGATCTAATTTTTGCCAAATTATTTTATGGACATCCATTGAGACCTTAGCTATGGATCAGTTGACCCTCACGGCCAAAACGACCCACTTTCAAGGTCAAACCAGCCCTAGAGTAGGTAAACCCCCCATTTTGCTGATTTTCGTGTGCTGTAGTCCATGGATTTTTTGGTGATCCAGAATTCTGACCTCATTTTTGTTGAATTTTTGATGCACATCCGTTGAGACCTTATCTATGGAACCAGGTTGCCCTCTCAGCCAAAACGGCCAATTTCAAGGTCAAACGAGCCCTAGAGTAGGTAAACCCCCAATTTTGCAAATTTTCGTGTGCTATAGTTCACCATCTTTTTGGGTGATCAGGAATTCCGACCTATTTTTTGCCAATATTTTTCATGGACGTCTGTTAAGACCTTAGTTATGGAGTCAGTTGGCCCTCACAGCTAAAACACCCCATTTTTAAGGTCAAACGAGCCTCATAGCGGGTAAACCACACATTTTGCAAATTTTCGTGTGCTATAGTCCATGGATTTTTTGGTGATCCAGAATTTCGATCTCATTTTTGCCGAATATTTTTATGGACGTCCATTGAGACCTTAGTTATGGAGCCAGTTCGCCCTCACGGCCAAAATGACCCACTTTCAAGGTCGAACCATCCCTAGAGCAGGTAAACCCCCCATTTTGCCGATTTTCGTGTGCTATAGTCCATAGAATTTTTGGTGATCCAGAATTCCGACCTCATTTTTGCTGAAATTTTTCATGGATGTCCATTGAGACCTTATCTATGGATCCAGTTGGCCCTCACGGCCAAAACGGACCATTTTCAACGTCAATCGATCCCTGGAGTAGATATACTCCCCATTTTGCCGATTTTCGTGTGCTATAGTCCATGGATTTATTGGTGATCCAGAATTTCGACCTCATTTTTGCCGATTTTTTTTATGGACGTCCATTGAGATCTTAGCTATGGAGCCAGTTGGCCCTCACGGACAAAACGGGCCACTTTCAATGTCAAGTGAGCCCTAGAGCAGGTAAACCCCTCATTTTGCCGATTTTCGTGTGCTATATTCCATGGAATTGTTGGTGATCCAGAATTACGACCTCATTTTTCCCAAAATTTTTCATGGACATCCTTTAATACCTTAGCTTTGGAGCTTGTTGGACCTCACGGCCAAAATGGCCCATTTTCAAGGTCAAACGATCCTTGGAGAAGTTATACCCCCCATTTTGCCGATTTTCGTGTGCATTAGTCCATGGATTTTTTTGTGATCTAGAATTCCGTCCTCATTTTTGTCGAATTTATTTATGAACGTCCATTGAGACCTTAGCTATGGAGCCAGTTGGCCCTCACGGCCAAAACAACCTATTTTAAAGGTCAAACCAGCCCTAGAGCAGGTAAACCCCCCCATTTTGCCGATTTTCATGTGCTATAGTTCACCATCTTTTTGGGTGCTCAGGAATTCCGACCTAGTTTTTGCCAAAAATTTTCATCGACGTCCATTGATACCCTAGCTATGGAGTCAGTTGGCCCTCACGGCCGAAACAACCCATTATCAAGGTCAAACGAGCCTCAGAGCAGGTAAACCCCCATTTTGCCAATTTTCGTGTGCTATATTCCTTGGAAATTTTTGTGATCCAAAATTATGACCTCATTTTTGCCAAAATTTTTCATGGACGTCCGCTAAGACCTTAACTATGGAGCCAGTTAGACCTCACGGCCAAAACGGCCCAATTTCAAGGTCAAACGATCCCTGGAGAAGATATACCCCCCATTTTGCCGATTTTCGTGTGCTATAGTCCATGGATTTTTTGGTGATCCAGAATTCCGTCCTTATTTTTATCAAATTTTTTTATGGTCATCCATTGAGACCTTAGCTATGGCGACAGTTGGCCCTCACGGCCAAAACGGCCCACTTTCAAGGTCAAACCATCCCCAGAGCAGGTAAACCCACCATTTTGCCGATTTTCGTGTGCTATAGTCCATGGATTTTTTGGTGATCCAGAATTCCGTCCTTATTTTTATCGAATTTTTTTATGGTCGTCCATTGAAACCTTAGCTATGGCGACAGTTGGCCCTCACGGCCAAAACGGCCCACTTTCAAGGTCAAACCAACCCAGAGCAGGTAAACCCACCATTTTGCCGATTTTCGTGTGCTATAGTCCATGGATTTTTTGGTGATCCAGAATTCCGACCTAAGTTTTGCCAAATTTTTTAATGAACATCCATTGAGACTTTAGCTATGGAACTATGTTGCCCTCCCGGCAGAAACGGCCCACATTCAAGGTCAAACGAGCCCTAGAGCAGGTAAACCCCCCATTATGCCTATTTTCTTGTGCTATAGTTCACCATCTTTTTGGGTGATCAGGAATTCTGACCTATTTTTTGCCAAAATCTTTCATGGACGTCCGTTAAGATCTTTGCTATGGATTGAGTTGGCCCTCACGACCAAAACAACCCATTTTCAAGGTCAAACCAGTCCCAGAACAGGTAAACCCCACATTTTGCAAATTTTCGTGTGCTATAGTCCATGAATTTATTAGTAATCCAGAATTCCGACCTATTTTTTGCCAATTTTTTTTATGGTCATCCATTGAGACCTTATCTATGGAGCCAGTTGACCTTCACGGCCAAAACGGCCCACTTTTAAGGTCAACCCAACCCTAGAGTAGGTAAACCCCTAATTTTGCCGTTTTTCGTGTGCTATAGTCCATGGATTTTTTGGTGATCCAGAATTCCGTCCTCATTTTTTGTGGAAATTTTTAATGAACATCCGTTGAGACCGTAGCTATGGAACCAGGTTGCCCTCCCGGCCAAAACGGCCCACTTTCAAGGTTAAACGAGCCCTATAGCAAGTAAACCCCCCATTTTGCCAATTTTCGTGTGCTATAGTTCACCATCTTTTTGGGTGATCAAGAATTCCGACCTCTTTTTTGCCAAAATATTTCATGGACGTCCGTTAATACCTTAGTTATGGAGTCAAACGAGCCTCAGAGCATGTAAACCCCATATTTTGCAAAGTTTTGTGTGCTATAGTCCATGGATTTTTTGGTGATCCAGAATAGCGACCTCATTTTTGCCGAATTTTTTTATGGACGTCCATTGATACCTTAGCTATGGAGACAGTTTGCCCCCACGGCCAAAACGGCCCACTTTCAAGGTCAAACCAGCCCTAGATCATGTAAACCCCCCATTTTGCCAATTTTCGTGTGCTATAGTCCATGGAATTTTTGGTGATGCGGTTTTACGACCTCATTTTTGCCAAAAGTTTTAATGGACGTCCGTTAAGACTTTAGCTATGGAGCCAGCTGGACCTCACGGCCAAAACGGCCCATTTTCAAGGTCAAACAATCCCTGGAGAAGATATAATCCCCATTATGCCGATTTTTGTGTGTTGTAGTCCATTGATTTTTTGGTGATCCAGAATTCCGACCTCATTTTTGCCGATTTTTTTATAGACATCCATTGAGACCTTAGCTATGAAGCCAGTTGGCCCTCA
Organism: Solanum paucissectum; assembly: GCA_029582445.1. Taxonomy (NCBI): domain Eukaryota; kingdom Viridiplantae; phylum Streptophyta; class Magnoliopsida; order Solanales; family Solanaceae; genus Solanum; species Solanum paucissectum. Next base: position 8,796 of record JAJONZ010021003.1, read on the forward strand.
CGGCCAAAACGGCCCACTTACAAGGTCAAACCAGCCCTAGTGCAGGTAGACCCCCCATTTTGCCGATTTTCGTGTGCTATAGTTCACCATCTTTTTGGGTGATCCAGAATTCTGACCTATTTTTGTTGATATATTTAATGAACATCCGTTGAGACCTTAGGTATTGAACCAGGTTGCCCTCCCGGCCAAAACGGCCCACTTTCAAGGTCAAACGAGCCCTAGAGCAGGTAAACCCCCAATTTTGCCGATTTTCGTGTGCTATAGTTTACTATTTTTTGGGTGATCAGGAATTTCGACCTATTTTTTGCAAATTTTTTCATGGACATCCGTTAAGACCTTAGCTATGGATTCAATTGGCCATCACGGCCAAAACAACCCATTTTAAAGGTCAAACGAGCCTCAGAGCAGGTAAACCCCACAATTTACGAATTTTCGTGTGTTGTCCATGGATTTTTTGGTGATCCAGAATTCTGACCTCATTTTTGCCAAATTTTTTTATGGACATCCATTGAGACCTTAGCTATAGAGCCAGTTGTCCCTCACGGCCAAAACGGCCCACTTTAAAGGTCAAACTATCCCTAGAGCAGTAAAACCCTCCATTTTGCCGATTTTCGTGTGCTATAGTCCGTGGAATTTTTGGTGATGCAGAATTACGACCTCATTTTTGCCAATGTTTTTCGTGGACGTCCGTTAAGACCTTAGCTATAGATCCAGTTTGACCTCACAGCCAAAACGGCCCATTTTCAAGGTCAAATGATCTCGGGAGAAGATATACCCCCCATTTTGCCGATTTTCGTGTGCTATAGTCCATGGATTTTTTGGTGATCCCGAATTCCGACCTCATTTTTGCCAAATTATTTTATGGACGTCCATTTAGACCTTAGCTATGGAGCGAGTTGGCCCTCACGGTCAAAACGGCCCACTTTAAAGGTCAAACCAGCCCTAGAGCAGGTAAACCCCCCATTTTGCCGATTTTCGTGTGCTATAGTCCATAGATTTTTTGGTGATCCATAATTCTGACCTCATTTTTGCCAAAAGTTTTAATGAACATCCGTTGACACCTTAGCTATAGAACCAGGTTGCCCTCCCGACCAAAACGGCCCACTTTCAAGGTCAAACCAGCCATAGAGTAGGTAAACCCCACATTTTGCCGATTTTCGTGTGCTATAGTTCACCATATTTTTGGGTGATCAGGAATTTCGACCTATTTTTTGCAAAAAAAATTCATGGACGTCTGTTAGGACCATATTTATGGAGTCAATTAGCCCTCACGGCCAAAACGGCCCACTTTCAAGGTCAAAGCAGCCCTAGAGCAGGTAAATCCCCCATTTTGCCGATTTTCGTGTGCTATAGTAGATGGAATTTTTGATGATCCAGAATTCCGTCCTCATTTTTGCTGAATATTTTTATGGACGTCCATTTGAGATCTTAGCTATGGAGACAGTTGGCCCTCACTGCCAAAACGGTCCACTTTCAAGGTTAAACCATCCCCAGAGCAGGTAAACCCCCAATTTTGTCGATTTTCGTGTGCTATAGTGCATGGATTTTTTGGTGATCCAGAATTTCGACCTCATTTTTGCCAAGATTTTTAATGAACATCCGTTGACAGCTTAGCTAGAGAACCAGGTTTCCCTCCCGGCCAAAACGGCCCACTTTCAAGGTCAAACGAGCCCTAGAATAGGTAAACCCCACATTTTACGAATTATCGTGTGCTATAGTCTATGGATTTTTTGATGATCCGGCATTTCAACCTCATTTTTGCCGAATTTTTTTATGAACGTCCGTTGAGACCTTATATATGGATCCAGTTGGCCCTCACTGCCAAAATGACCCACTTTCAAGGTCAAAGCAGCCCTAGAGCAGGTAAATCCCCCATTTTGATGATTTTCGTGTGCTATAGTCCATGGATTTTTTGGTGATCCAGAATTCTGACCTCATTTTTGCCAAGAGTTTTAATGAACATACGTTGACACCTTAGCTATAGAACCAGGTTGCCCTTCCGGCCAAAACGGCCCACTTTCAAGGTCAAACGAGCCATAGAGCAGGTAAACCCCATATTTTGCCGATTTTCGTGTGCTATAGTTCACCGTCTTTTTGGGTGATCAGGAATTTCGACCTATTTTTTGCAAAACAATTTCATGGACGTCCGTTAGGACCATAGTTATAGAGTCAATTGGCCTTCACAGCCTTCACGGCCCACTTCCAAGGTCAAAGCAGCCCTAGAGCAGGTAAATCCCCCATTTTGCCGATTTTCGTGTGCTATAGTACATGGAATTTTTGGTGATCCAAAATTACGACTTCATTTTTGCCGAATTTTTTCATGGACATCCGTTAAGTCCTTAGCTATGGATCCAGTTGGACCTCACAGCCAAAACGGCCCATTTTCAAGGTCAAACGGTTCCTGCAGAAGATATACCCCCCATTTTGCCGATTTTTGTGTGCTATGGTCCATGTATTTTTTGGTGCTCCAGAATTCCGACCTCATTTTTGCCAAATTTTTTTATGGACGTCCATTGAGACCTTAGCTATGGAGACATTTGGCCCTCCCAGCCAAAACAACCCTCTTTCAAGGTCAAACCAGCCCTAGAGCAGGTAAACCCCTCATTTTGCCGATTTCCGTGTGCTATAGTTCACCAACTTATTGGGTTATCAGGAATTTCGACCTATTTTTTGCAAAAATTTTCCATGGACATCCGTTAAGACCTTAGTAATGGAGTCAGTTGGTTCTCACAGCCAAAACAACCCATTTTCAAGGTCAAACGAGCCTCAGAGCAGGTAAACCCCATATTTTGCGGATTTTCGTGTGCTGTCCATGGAACTTTTGGTGATCCAGAATTCTAACCTCATTTTTAGCAAATTTTTTTATGCATATCCATTGAGACCTTAAATATGGAGCCAGTTATCCCTCACGGCCAAAACGGCCCACTTTCAAGGTCAAACCAGCCCTAGAGCAGGTAAACCCCCCATTTTGCTGATTTTCGTGTGTTATAGTGCATGGAATTTTTGGTGATCCAGAATTACTATCTCATTTTTGCCGAAATTTTTCATGGACGTCCGTTAAGACCTTAGCTATGGATCCAGTTGGATGTCAAGGCTAAAATGGCCCAGTTAAAAGGTCAAACGATCCCTGGAGAAGATATACCCCCATTTTGCTGATTTTCGTGTGCTATAATCCATGGATTTTTTGATGATCCAGAATTCCGTCCTCATTTTTGCCGAATTTTTTTATGGACGTCCATTGAGATCTTAGCTATGGAGCCAGTTGGCCCTCACTGCCAAAACGGCCCACTTTCAAGGTCAAATCATCCCTAGAGCAAGTAAACCCCCCAT